>PVKV010036330.1:0-15793 GCA_004027835.1 Alouatta palliata
CCTACAAAGGACACGAACTCATTGTTTTTGATGGCTGCATAATATTCCATGGTGTATATGTGCCACATTTTCCCTGTCCAGTCTATCATCGATGGGCATTTGGGTTGGTTCCAGGTCTTTGCTATTGTAAACTGTGCTGCAATGAACATTCGTGTGCATGTGTCCTGATAGTAGAATGATTTATAATCCTTTGGATATAATAGGAATTCAAAGTGATACACCAACTTTGGAAGACGTTTTGGCAGTTTCTTACAAAGCTAAATACAGTTTTATGCAATCAGACCACAGCACTTCTAGGTATCTACCTGAGTTATTTTAAAACTATATGTCCACAAAAAACTTGCACATGAATGTTTATAGAAGCTTTATTCATAATAACAAGCTGGAAGCAACTGAGATGTTCTTCAAGAGTTGAATAAATAACCAAATTGTGCTGTTTCATAATAGAATATAATTCCACAGTAAAAAGAAATAAGCTATTAAGCCATGCAAAAACATGAGTCATATATTCTAAGTGAAACAGTCACTCTGAAAAGACTAGGTACTGTATTATTTCATTTATTTGAAATTCTGGAAAAGGTGAACAGAACACAGACTCTCAGGGTTTATGGAAGAGGGTGTTTGAATCGGTGAAGCGCAGATATATATATATATATATATATATATTTTTTTTTTATCATGGTGACACTATTCTGTATGATACTATAATGGTGAATGAGTATCACTGTGCATTTTTCGATTCCCACAGAATTTATAGCACAAGAGCAAATCTTAATGTATGCAAAATTAAAAAATAAGAGGTAATGGGATCCTAGAATGAAATGAAGAATGTGATAAAATGATCTAACTGTATTACAAATGTATTAAACAACCTCAATAAAAGAAATGGGGGAGAGTGTGCTGACCTAAGTGACTTTGCAAATAAATGGAGCCTGTAAGATTAAAGGCACATGGAATTGTACCTAGGCATTGTATTGTACTGTAGCTGATAAACCTGTTATCTGTGGGGTTAACTAACAATCCTAAAGCCGCTACACATGTATAGTGGATTTGAATGATTATGTAATGGTTGGGGGTGATGGGAACCAGGTATCTCACTTCTGGAGGGAGAGGTTACTGACGAGCAAGGGAGAAAACATCAGTGTGAACTCATCTCTACTTTGATATAAACACAGATGTACACATAACTAATATTCACAGATAAGTTTACACACACAGGCAGGAGTATCCTAAAGAAACATGTTGATAAAGTTTAAGGAAATATCTTGTATGGAATCCTGGATTGGAAAACAATATGAGGGGGGCCGGGTGCAGTGGCTCATGCCTGTAACCCCAGCACCTTGGGAGGCCAAGGTGGGTGATCACAAGGCCAGGAGATGGAGATCATCCTGGCTAACACGGTGAAACCCTGTGTCTACTAAAAATACAAAAATTTGGCCAGGCATGGTGGTGCATGCCTCTAGTCCCAGCTACTGAGGCTGAGGCAGGAGAATCACTTGAACCCAGGAGATGGAGGTTGCAGTGAGCCAAGATCGCACCACTGCACTCCAGACTGGGCAACAGAGTGAGACTTCGTCTCAAAAACAAAAAACAAAAAACAAAAAAAAAAAAGAAAAAAAAGAAGAAAATAATATTATGAGAGAATTTAGAAAATCTGAATATAACATGAGCTACAGTTAGTAGTAATGTATTAATATTCATTAATTTGTGACAAATTAATCATAATATATATGCCAGTATTAGGGTAAGCTGTGTGTGGGCTGTATGGTACTTCCTATATTATATTAAAAACTTTCTGATAAATTAAACTATTCTAAAATCATGCTTATTAAAACAAAATAAATTCCAGTCAATAGAGTAGATAATGTAATAGTGGCTTCAGTTTGAGATGAGGAATGAGCCACATGTTTCTTAGTGAAAGCAGTTTTACATGTTAAAGTATTTATAGTATGGGAATAACTGATATGTGTTATGTGTTTAGATAACTGAATTTATGATATACTCTGGAGTTAGCTTTTACTTCTATTAATTTTTTGTATGCACACTATACCAATAAAATCAAGAGGTTCTTTTTTCAACATTTCCCAAGTAAAATGAAATGCTAAAGAAACGTTTTTCATACGTTATCAATGGGCAATATGGTATTCTGCATTTTTTTTTTGCAGGAAAGGAATATATAAAAGATAAGTACCCACCAATGTAAGACTCTGCTCTAATTTCTGCTCTGTATTTATCGTCTTGAAATAAGTTAATGAAAATACGCAAATAAAAACATAGTAACAAATTCAAAGGCATCATGAAAACCAATGATAAAAAAATATATAGATATATATTTTTTTTCTTTTGAGACAGTTTCACTGTTGCCAGGCTGGAGTGCAGTGGCACGATCTCGGCTCACTGCAACCTCTGCCTCCCAGGTTCAAGTGATTCTCCTGCCTAAGCCATCTGAGTAGCTGGGACTACAGGCGTGCACCACCACACCCAGCTAACTTTTGTATTTTTTAGTAGAGATGGAGTTTCATCATGTTGGCCAGGATGGTCTTGATCTCTCAACCTTTTGATCTCTCGCCTCAGCCTCCCAACGTGCTGGTATTACAGGCGTGAGCCACTGCGCCTGGCCTATAGATGATATTCTAAGAGATGAGATTAAATGAAATTATTGAAAATATTTAACTAAAATTAGAGAAGGCAAAATAAAGACGGAGGTGGAGTGGGGTTAGAGGTGAAGTGGGGTTAGAGGTGGAGTGGGGTTAGAGGTGGGGAAGAGAAACAAAGTACAATGCAATCAATAGGAAACAGTTATATAAGATGTTAGTAAATATTAATACAAAAGGCTAATATCACTTTAAATGTGAATGGTCTAAATGAACCAATTAAAAGACAGAGAATGTCAGTGACCTCTTATAAGACTCAACTCTATGTTGTCTATTAAAATAAAGAACTAAGGAAGCAAAGAATATCTCAAAAAAGGAAAGCATCCAAAAGACAAAATCCAAGATGGCAACAATAACAAAAATGACTAAAAAAAATCTTGGATTTAGCTATCAAGAATTGACACATGATCTCTGTATTAATCGTGTTTGTAGAATCTTAAGAGGCGAAGTTGAGTTGTACCGAATTGAGGTGTGTAAGATTACTAAGTGGAGTCAGTGAATTCATTCTTCTTTAGAATTCTTTGAGCGAAAAATGAAAGATCAGATAGCAGTTGGAAGAGGAGTCCTGGTGAAAAGTTTCTTCCATTTATTTTGAACTTTTTTCTTTTTTCTTTTTTTTTTTTTAAGACAAAGTGTCACTCTGTCACCCAGGCTGGAGTGCAGCGGTGCGATCCGAGCTCACTGCAAACTCCACCTCCCCAGCTCAAGCGATTCTCCTGCCTCAGCCTCCTGAGAAACTGGTATTAAAGGCGCCTGCCACCACACCCAGCTAATTTTTGTATTTTTAGTAGAGACGGGGTTTCACCATGTTGGTCAAGCAGGTCTCGAACTCTTGACCTCAGGTGATTCACCAGCTTTGGCCTCCCAAAGTGCTGGGATTACAGGCATGAGCCACCACGCCTGGCTTGTTTTGAACTTTCTAATACGGGAAATGATGCATGTATGGGATGTATGTGGAAGAAATCAGTATTATGTAAGATTCAGAATTCAAGACGTACAAATGCAGATGGAATAAAGAAGATTCTGAGAATATATGTATATATATATATATATATATATGCAAGTTATATAAGAAAACTGAGAGAATTCCCTTCTTGACATGTTATTTTCTCAACAAATTATGAGATGTACACATGTTCTCACTTGTAAGTGGAAGCTAAGCTATGGGTATGCAAAAGCATATAGAGGGGTATAATGGCCACTGGAGACTCGAAGTGGGGGGGCTGAAAAGGGGAGAAGAGTGAAAAAGCACCTATTGGATAGTAAATGTACATTATTTGGGTGGTGACTGCACTAAAATCCCACACTCCAATATTCATACAGGTAACAAAAAGTCACTTGTACCCTAAAACTATTAAAATTAAAATTTTAAGTTCATGATGTCTCATTAGATGTCAGAAGAATAAGAAGCTTGAAATTAAAGTGTGGCTCTGTTGTAATAAAATAGAATATATACTTTGAAGTAGCTGTCATATGTCTCAGTGATTACGAGAGCATTAAAAAGTGGAACTCATAGAAGTCGTGAGTAGAATGGTGGCTACCAGAAGCTGGGGGGGAGGCAGTGGGCAGGAAGGGTATTGGTTAAAAAGTTCAACGTTTCATTTAGGAGGAACCATCTCTTACACAACAGGGTGATTGTAGGTGATCGTGTACAATTTCCAAATCCTAAAAGAGCATTTGGATTTTAAATGTTCTCACCACAAAGAAATAAGTATGTGAGGTGATGAATATGTTAATTAGCTTTATTTGATCATTCCACAGTGTATACATGTATCAAAACATCATGTTGTATCCCATAAATATCTACAATTAGTATTTGTCAATTAAAAATGAAGAAAGAAAACCATAGTAATTGTGCTCAATGGGTTCATACTTTAGAGGGGGGTGGGATGTAAGACAGTGTAGAAGTCAACATTGTATAAGGCAGAATGTTTAAAAATAATAAATTACGCTGAAACTACCTAAGATCTCTGGAATAAAAGATTATGATGGCTGTTCACAAAGACCAAAACTGGGAGTTCCAGGTAGTTTCTAAGTAAGCTTTAACCACTTAGAAATCAGGAGTCTGAAAAGGAATCTTTCTGCAGGCTGACTTTTTATTGGATGCATTTTAGATCCTCAAGTTAAAGAGTCCAAGGGTTATTTCCCGAATTCTTGCTCTAAATTGCAGCATTCACTTCTTAGCGTTTATTTTACGTTCAGATGACAGCCACATTTGCCAGAATCAAAACACTTCTTTTGAGTTCAATTCAATTACACCATATAGATACATAATACGATAATACGTTCTTGTGTGTTGTGAACAAGCCTATTTTTCCATCCTTGATGAATCTTTTGTTCTGCTTTTGTAGCCTTGCTGCTTTCTGATTGAAAAGTCAAATGCCAACATGTTTAGAATGTGTTTCTAGGATGTGTTAGTCAAATGATGGCGTGGTGATTAATTGAGACGTGTCCATGTCATAACAAGTTCTTCCAATCTTCAGATGTTATTCTTTTAGTAATAAATGAGTTTATAAAGAGAGGACTTGCTAAAGGTAAAACTTGACTCACTAAGGTGACATTTTGGTAAGTTTAAAGCAAATTGTATAATCCTCTGAAGGAGTACTTTTGGTTTTCCTAGCTCTGGCCAGGACAACCCATTTGTGCAGGAAACATCTCTGGTGCCCCATGGGGACTGAGGGCTGATGAGGAGCTACTCGCCCATGCGTGGTTCCTACTTCTACTCTGTGAAGACACAGCCATACTCTGTCACCTTCACTGACTTAAGAGGTGTGTTCTGATGCTGTGCATGACATCCTGGGTTTGCATATCTGTTTGCTCTCTCCCCTGATTTAAAATGAGTTTAAATTATCAGACCTTCATTTTATTGGTAAATAAAACTAGTTTTAATATTTTCTATTAAGCCTAAAGGAGTAACAAATTTCATAATTAGACTGCACAATACTGGAAAGCTTAAAAATTTCAAAATTGCCAATTTGTTATTGGTATGTATTTGATGTATAATGTAAAATACAAAATGCACTTTATGTTTTCCATCATGCAACAGTGAAACACTAAAGATTCATTCAATCATATAACTGGTATGTATTGAATGTCTGTGATATGTCAGGCAACTTGGATTGCAAAGGTAAGTAAGATGTTTAAATAAGTACTGTCATTGAGTGTTATAGATATGATGACAGAAGTATGTGCTGTATGTATTAATGCTTCTAAAGCAAGGTGTGGGCAGGCAGATTACTTTATAAAAAGAAATAAAAGTCATCCCGATTAGAAGGAAAGAAGTAAAACTAACTCTATTTGCACTTGAAGTTATCTTTCACATATAAAATCCTAAAGCAACCACAAAGAATCTGTTAGAATGAAGAGCTGGTAAGGTTAGCAAGGGTTTGGTATACTCAGTCAATATACAAAAATCAATCTGTCTTTATGCACTAGCAATGAAACAATCCAAAATAAATGAAAACAATTCCATTTTCCAGAAAGGCATCAAAAATAAAATTCTTAAGATCACATTTAGCAAAAGATGTTCAAGATCTCTACACTGAAAACTAAAAAACACCTTTGTGTGTGAAGCGGAGGGAAGAAGAGAGGCTAGAGGATAACTTAAGCATTAAAGGTGTATTTAGTTTGGGTTGACGAATGTTGAGGATACTTATGACTGAAAGGGAGTTATTTATTCTTCAGTGAATTCTGGTGTAGTTTCTCCAACTGAAATATGGAAACAATGTTTCTGTATGACACTAACATATAAAAGAATTAAAGTGAAAATTGTAACATTCCCACTATTGTTACACTTATTTATGTGTATGAGATTATTTTAAGATTTTATTAAGTTCCCAATGTACTTGAAGAAGAAAAAAAAGGCATGATGGGTATTGTATACCTTAAATATTCCAGTTTGTCCAGACTTGATAAAAATCACTTTAAAAAAAACAGAAAAAACTTAAAATTTTTAGGTTTGATTTGGTTGTTGTCGCTTCATAATCTAGGTTCTCAGTCGGCTTTCTGATTTCTAGCAGATAAAGATAATTAAAAATAGATCCATACAGCACATTAGAGCATTACTGCTTACGAAAGGATTCCAAGTAAAGTGTTCAAATACAGGGGTTATCTTAGCTAGAGAGATGTTAATATTTTATAATATCAAGCTCCGTGGTACACATAATTCACTTTATAAGCTATTAAAATGTTATAACACTTTATATTTTATAAATGATTTTCCCCAAGCCCAGATCACTTATGGTAATAAATGCATAAATACACACACACACACACACACAAACACACATAAAAAGCTATCTGATGTTCCCTAGGGTTAATACTTTCTAAAGCCCAAATTTCTCAAAAGGCACAGGAATTTACCATTTTAAGCTCAGAAAACTAAAAATTAGGAAACAAATCACCATACTATGTTTTGCGGTAAATTTTTCAAAAACGTATTTCATATTTTTTCTGACTTCTCAAACCACGAAAAGGTTTAAAATATTTTGTCATTATAAAAATACGAATTTGTATGTTTTGATTTTACACATTGAAAAATTTCAAATACTATTAGAATTAAATGACAGAAAATCCATAGAGGACCAGACCAAGCTCTTGTCGCACTTTTTTCATAAAGTGTGTAGACTGTGTCATCTGATTTTGATTTTTTTCTATTTTTTTTATACTTTATTATTTCTCACTCTATTTCTAACAGGCAAGCTGGCCGTAGGGTTGAGGGATGAGTGTGTGCACTGTGTACCTAGCAGACATTGCAAAAGCCTGGCATTATTTCTGGAAAATGAGAGTGTCTTGCCTTTGTGATGTGCTGCCTAAGTAGAGTGGATGCCTGTGACGGACATTCCCTTGACCTGGGCCTCAGAACTGCTTCAGACTCCAACGAAGGGCCCTAGGTCACCAGCCATTGTGTGTAGAGGATTGTGCTGAAAAAGATTTTTTTTCCCCTTCAGAATAGAAGTAAATATAAAACAGCTTGGGGAATACCTTAAACTTGGAATGAAAACCTGGCATCCGTTTGGAGGCTTATCAATGTGGAAGAGAATTTGAAATAAAATTGTTTTCAACAAATAGCACAGGTCTTCAGACACAATCGACTCTTAAAAGTACTTGAATGAACTAGAAGATCATATGTTGTATCAAAGGCCAACTCTAAAATAATCAATGGAAGTTTTAAAAGATGGAGATTTTGGTTCAATAAAAGCAGAAAATTCTAATGATGAAAGTTGTCACTGTAATAGACCCCCCAGGAGCTGGGCACTCTTCTAATTGTCTTGCAGCATTAACTAATTTGATCTCAAGCCCCTAGGGCGAGACCTCAGTTTATATTAAAGAGATAGTTGGAGGAAGAAGAAGGGGAAATAGAGTAGGGAGAGGATAGGCAGAGGAACAGAAGAAATACCTGCAGGCATGGGAAACTGAGTCACAGAAAGGTTAAGGCAGTCTCGTGGGTGGAAAGTCATAGGTCCAAGGATGGAACCTAGGAAGGTTGAATCCAAAGCCTACCATCTCAACCTGTAAGCTATGATGCCTCTCAACTATGACTTCACACTGAATGCTCTAAAACAAACTCTCACTTTGTAAACCCGAGTATGGGAAATATTTACAAAAACTGGCCTAATTTTCAAAAATAAACAAGTTTTTCTTCACCCTGGAGTTTACAGTTCGCATGAAGTGGCCGCCTTTATGCATAGTCCAGGAGGTGCACTGGGGTTAGGATCAGCATGCCCTGGGCAGTTCCCTGTGACCTGGGTGCTGCTTTCCAGCAGCCTCTTTCTTGCTCTGCTTTGAGTTTGTAATCAGGAGGGGCTACATTAAACCACATAAAAAATAAAGCCCACAGCACGTATGCTCATGAGTGATGACTGGTAATTAGACCTAGAAAACCCTCTAGCAAAGCTTCCTTCCATAAAACGGGAAATACTTTTTATATAAAGCACATAGCCTAAAGTGTCTATGTGTGTGTGTTTCACATCCATTTGTTCATGCACGCATTATTTCTTTTGCTTTCCAAATAAGGACACTTACATATGTGACCCCCTTTTCTTGGAAGGCTCTTCTTCAACATTTCTCCTTTCCTTTAGTTTTCTACTTAAGGGGCATCTAGAGTGAGAGGTCTTCCCTCTCTGTCATTCTCTCATACTTTTTCTTGTTTGTTTCTTTATATTGTTGATTGTTTTTTCCGGCTTCTGTTTGCTTGTTTTCATCTCTCTCCCCATACGAATAGAAGTTCTAGGGTCCACTCTGTCTTGTTTCCATTGTAACCCCAGCAGCTGACACACAGTCCAGTACACTGTACAGCAGGGGTCCCCAGCCCCCAGGCCATGGACAGGTGCCAGTCTGCAGCCTTGTTGGGAAACGAGCCCCACGGCTCCACCTTCTGTCCGATCAGCGGGGGCTTTAGATTCTCCTAGGAGCGCAGACACTGTTGCTAACTGCATGCGACGGATGTAGATTGAGTGCTCCTTATAAGAAGCTAACTTCCCAGCTACTTGGGAGGCTGAGGCAGGAGAATTGCTTGAACCCGGGCGGCGGAGGTTGCAGTGAGCCGAGGTCGCGCCACTGCACGCCAGCCTGGCGCCTGGTGACGGAGTGAGACTCTGTCTCAAAAACAAACAAACAAACAAAAACAAAAGAAGCTAACTAATGCTTGATGATCTGAGGTGGAACAGTTTCATTCCAGAACCAACTTCCGCCACGTCAGTGAAAAAACTGTCTTCCATGCAATTAGTCCCTAGGGCCGGAAAGGTTGGGGACTGCTGCTGTGGAGGATAAAAAACATGCTGCAAATGGATTTGAAATGTTCATTGGATACTACTACACATCATTTGGCAAATACAGAAATTAAAAGGGTGGTTCCTTCTCTGTGAAAACTTACAGTGTAATCCTAAGTGATGTTGCAATGCCATATGACAGTGATGTATCATATGTGCCGGGAATAAAAAGGACAGTGTTTGACAAAGACTATGTTTGTCTGAGGGAGTCAGAGAAAATAACTTGAGTGATGCCCCACTTCAGGAGGATGCTTCTCTGAGTCATCTCTGAAGCATTTTCCATGGCCACAATGTAGAGCATTGATAGAGAGATATCATTTCTCTCTGTCCAGCAGATACAAGTGGCTTTGTCTCCATGCATACCCATGCATCCATGATCTGTTCACAGCTTCTGAGGTGCAGCCAGAGATATATAATAACACACAACCCAACAAACTAAGAAACATGATGGGGGCTCTATGTATAAATTTATATCCACCAGATTTGCAGAAAGAAAATGGAAGTCTCTGCAATTACTATAAAGCCCAGGGCCAAAGACCTGACCATGTTCAAGCACATAACTTTAGAAAAGAGAGGAGGAGTGATAAACTCTTCTAAGTTTCAATAAGTCCCAAATAGGATAAGGCAAGGATGAGTACCTCCCTGCGTATTTTCAGTAGGTTACAGGGTGCAGATAGCGATACATTTAACTAGGTAACTGTATATAGTTCATTCTACACTATGGGCTTAATCCGTTTAGGAGAACCTCATTTTAAAATTCTCTGCAGCTTGAGCTATGAAGTGCAGGTTGCTTGGTGCAGTTGGATGAGCCTCTCCTTACAAATGGGCTTGGAAAGCCTGGCGCCTACCTGGCGGGAAGTGATATTTTTCCTGACTTTTTTAGGACAGTCGGGGTAGAGGGGCAGCTGGGCTGAGGAAGGTCGTCTCCCTTCAATGCTGGTGAAGGTACTTCTCAGCATTGCGTGAGATGAGGAAGAAAAGAATGAATCCCACCTTTCTAGACACGTGAGATTAGATTTCCCCTTGTGGCAAAATTTTTACATTGGAGAGAACGTAGAGTCATTGGAAATTGAAAAGCTGCTTCTAGAATACTGGGAATAAGCGAAAGAGAACTCCTGAGTTGCAGATTTTTGTTTTTAAGTTGAGACTGTCTGGGAAATTTCAAGGTAAGCTAAACATTCTCTGGCTTTCTGACTTCCATCTTCCCAGGGCAGCCAATCAGAGCTCAGAGTGCCCTGTGAGCTTCCCTAAGCGGCTAAGAAACCACCTAGGAGCTGACCACTTCGTCACCCAAATAAGCCGGCTTGCTCTTTTCATCGTCCTAGATACTTAGCCTATTCTTAATTAAAAAACAGAGACTGTGATGATACCATGATTCTGATTCCACAAGCCACATGTAAAACCTACTAATCTCAAATTGTATATTGTTCATACCGTGCATGCCCCGGCGTTAGGCTAAGGTGTATTTACACTTCGCTGATGTGGACGGGATTAAATACACTGAAATAGGATCTAAGTGCTAATAATCTAATTCAGGAGAAGATTTATACAGCACCAAGGAAACAACTGCAGCCCAGGGCTGGGTAGGCCCTATGTCATTGTCTAAGATGCAAACAGCAGCTGAGCAGGAGGGGTTCCCACTGGAGGGGCCACTGCTCATGAGCTTCCCTCGCTGGGCTCTGTCCAGGCACCCACCATGAGCATGATATAGATCCTCCTCCTTTGGGTTTCATACCAGCATGTTCTGGCCCCACCTTATTTTTCATTCTTTATTCTCTTTACTCCCTACGTTTATTCCATGATAAACAGACGATTTATTGTTCAATAGGTTTGTTTGTGTGCTCCTGTTGTGAGACTTTTGCCACTGCATGTTTGTCCAACATTTGATGCCCTCAAGTGCTCTATGACATAAACAGGGAGAAGATGTTCAGTTTTTAAGAATATAAATTAGGCTCAGATAGTTCCTCTGGGCTCTGTCCAATCCACACAGCTGGTAAGTGACCAAGACGGGTAAGGACCCAGAGCTTCTCACGTCCATCGCAGCCATCCACATGGACCTACCTCCTACCCTCAACTTGGGTAATTACCTATTTTCTTTAAGACGAAAATCAAATCCTAGCTCCTCGATGAAGAGTTTTCTGTGACTTCTGACTGTGGTTATAAACTCCAATTTGTATCTGTGCTCTAAGCCTTTCCTGCAAAAAGGTCTTGGACAGGTCACTTTTCTGATCTGATATGCTGTTTGTCATCTGCTAAATAGAGTCAATAGAGAAAAAACGCTGAATCAACACAGTCTTAGCATTGAATGGACACCGTGTTATCATAGAGAGATAATCATGAAATAATGGTCATAAAATCCGTCTTCCAACTTGCATTTTCAAAGTAGTCTTAATCATATTCAAGTTGCCAAGAGCCAAGTCACAGGGATGGATTTTATTTTATTTTTTTAAGTATTAGAAAAAAAAAGAAAGAAGCAGGAAATATTGTGAACGTTGTAGCACAGCTGACCCTTGAACTACACAGGCTACGCGTGGCTAGGGTCCACTTACACATGGCTGAAACGAACACATGGTATTGGTGGGATGAGAAACCTTGGATGTGGAAGGTGAACTATCCCATCTGCTGATTCTGCAGGGCTGACTGCGGAACTTGAATGTACACAGAGTTTAGTAACTGCGGGGATCCTGGAACCAATCCCCTGCAAATATTGAAGGAAGACTGTAAGTAATTTGAACAAAGTTTTGAAAACAAGATTTATTTCTTTTTGTTCTCTGGCCATGGTCACAAACTTTGGTGGACCTCCATTGATAACAAAATAAACTTGATATTTTATGAATGCATTTAAAATCTTCTGTTATTTGAATCCAAAAGCTATATTTCTCATTTTCTCTCATTCTGTCTCCACTACACATAATAAATCTTTCACATGGCAGTAATCACTCCTACCAAACACCCACACTTCCTCTCATCTCTGCCTTTTAATACTCTATTATCATCCTTGGAATACTTGTGTATAAGCCCATCAGCATTGAATCATATATCTCAAAGTTTTGCCCAATTTTTAACCTTAGACCATTCTTTTAGCAAAATTAACTTCAGTCCTTTTGTGCTGCAAACGTGCTTGGCTTCCACCTTGATTAGCTTTCCTCTCAATTTAAATAATGGGAGCCTGGTTAAACCAGCAAAATCCAAACCAGAGACTTCATTGTAAGAGTACTGGTATCTTAGTCCATGCAGCCACATCCTGGGTAAGGGCTAGAAGCAGGAAGCCACAGGAGTCAAGGCCTCCCGTTGTGCTTCCCCCGTCTCTCCTGTCTACTTTCTGCATCTATTTGCAGTATCCACCATACTGTGGAGACGCAGCAGCTGGCCATGCTGTCACTTCTGTTGTCACATTCAAGTGACTCACTCAAGTTGAGTCTGGAGTCTCTCAGTTATAACTTCAAATTCCCAGGGAGAGATCTTTCCTTTGCCCAATGGGGTCAAATCTAGTCAGATATTATATAAATTTCCTATGGACTGAGAGAGGGACAGTTATTGTTGGTAAGGATGGAAAAGCCATCCCCAGATTTTCCAGTGGAAATCTCTAAAGGAAATATCATTTGCTTTTCTTCATTCAAGAGAGCATTACTTGCTATATTCTTTGCAACAGGGATATAAGATGCTTCTAGTTTCTGGAATGCAAGCACTGAAAAGCAGAATGCTGAGAGGTTAACTATAAAGTAACTTATAAGACTAGACCTTTTAGTACTTGTCATTGCTGTCATTATCATTGTCAGCTTCATCACTGTCATCATCACCATCTCTAACAGTCACGGATATTTTGCCTTGACCTGGTTTCAGACACACGGCCATTTGTGTCATACAAATAAGAAGAGTGAATTTAATAAATACACAAAGTTTCTGTTAGCCTCAGTAACTAAATAAGAATGAGTAAAGATGTACTTTGGATCTGTGTTCTCATCCAGAAGCCTCCCCAGAAGCAGAACCGCTATGCTTCCTGTACAGCCTGCAGAACCCTGAGCCAAGGAATCCTCTTTTCTCTATAAATTACCCAGTCTCAGGTATTTCTTTATAGCAATACAAGAATGGCCTTATACAAGTAACTTTTTTTTTATTAGTATACTTTAAGTTCTGGGATACATGTGCAGAACATGCAGGTTTGTTACATAGGTATACACGTGCCATGGTGGTTTGTTGCACCCATCAATCTGTCATCTACATTAGGTATTTTTCCTAATGCTATCCCTCCCCTAGCCCCCCACCCCCTGATAGGCCCCAGTGTGTGATGCTCCCCTCCCTGTGTCCATGTGTTCTCATTGTTCAACTCCCACTTATGAGTGAGAACATGCAGTGTTTGGTTTTCACAAGCAACTTTTAAAATATTAGAACATGCAGATGTTTAAAGGCATAAATGAGCTGCTGAGGAAAATAGCTAATCTTTTTTAACTTTGAAGATTCCTTGACAGAAAGTGTTAATGTGAATTTTTGTGTTTTCCCTAAAGTAAAGCATGATTGATATTCTTTCTTCTGAATTCTAGGTCACTCTTTTTTTTTGGGTGGGGGACAAAGTTTCACTTTTGTCACCCATGCTGGGGTACAATGGTGCGATTTCAGCTACCACAACCTCTTCCTCCAGGGTTCAAGCGATTCTCCTGCCTCAGCCTCCCGAGCAGCTAGGATTATAGGCGCCTGCCACCACTCCCAGCTAATTTTTGTATTTTTAGTAGAGGCAGGGTTTCACCATGTTGGCCAGGTTGGTCTCTAACTCCTTACCTCAGCTGATCTACCTGCCTTGGCCTCCCAGATGCTGGGATTACAGGCATGAGGCACTGCGCCTGACCTGGGTCATTATTCCAAAGTGAGCAAATTTGGGAGGCAACCGTGTTCACATCAGTGCTTGTCACATGAATGCTTATTGCAGGTGGGAATGTCTCATTCCTTTGTCTCAAGTGAATATCGATTTTATCAGCCCATTCCTTAATTATGAATCAGGTGCTTTAGCAGGGCCTGAATCATTAAGCAACAGTAATTTCTTTAAGTCACATAGAAGCGAGACTGAAAGCACTCTTCAAAAAGTTATGCAAGTAATTATATCGTTGTCTTAGAGAATGTAGTGTTTGCAGGTTCCACACAAAGCGATGTGACACTTAAGGAAGACATTGTGATGTATTTCAGAGCATGTTTGTAACTTTAAATTATAATTATAAAAAGCTTCTCAGCTGGGTGCAGTGGCTCACGCCTGTAATCCCAGCACTTTGGGAGGCCGAGATGGGTGGATCACCTAAGGTCAGGAGTTCGAGACCAGCCTGACCAACATGGTGAAGCCCTGTCTCTACCAAAAATACAAAAAATAGCCAGATGTGGTGGCACATGCCTGTAATCTCAGCTACTTGGGAGGCTGAGGCAGGAGAATCACTTGAACCTGGGAAGTGGAGGTTGCAGTGAGCCAAGATTGCACCATTGCACTCCAGCCTGGGTAACAAGAGTGAAACTCCGTCTCAAAATAAATAAATAAATAAATAAATAAAGCTTCTCATTCAAAATGAGAGCTGACCACAGAATTTATATTGGTGACAGAACAAGAATCTTCCTTAAAAAGGGGCAGCTAAAATTGCTAAGAGTCAATCTTGATACCAGCTTCATCATGGGTTGAGAAGAATTAGGCTATTAATGTTTCTGTGTCTACTAATGGTACCTATGATTTATAAGCTTACACCACATTCCATGTAGCACGTGAATGTTTTAAATACATTATTTGTAACACTCTTATTAGTCTTGCAAGAGGCTCCGTTAGTCTTTATTTTACAAAAAGGAAAATGGAGGCTTGGAAAGTATTAATGATTTGCCCAATGTCATTAGCTAAGTGTGGGGTAGGAGCTGAGAGTCCAATCATACCTCTGTATCTCCTCGCCTGTGTGTTCCCAAGGGTAAAGTGACACAAAGTCACGTATCATTTTTGCATACAAACCTTCACCCAGTGACCACAGGTAAATGAATTGGCCGGTCCTACTGCCCGTATTAACTTGAGTTCCACCTCCTCTAGCAGAATTGAATTGGACATCCGCTTGCTCAGTTTGACATGCAATGACTACCCACAGGTGCTAGGAAAAGCCAGCAATTTCAAACCTGCGTCCCTGCTATGTACAAGTCACTTGAATGTGCTACAGATGATCCTGTCTTCCACCTAGGCAGCGACTGCATGGGCTTTTTCCTATTGTGGTATGAGTAGGACTGAGACTGAAACATGGCATTCCAAATAAATGGCCTGTCACAGTTTTGCATCCTTTGTAGGGAAATGGATGAACCTGGAAGCCATCATTCTCAGCAAACTGACACAGGAACAGAAAACCAAACACCGCATATTCT
>PVKV010036331.1:0-15793 GCA_004027835.1 Alouatta palliata
AAGCAATTCTCCTGCCTCAGCCTCCCGAGTAGCTGGGACTACAGGCACGTGCCACCATGCCCAGCTAATTTTTGTATTTTTAGTAGAGACGGGGTTTCACCATGTTGACCAGGATGGTCTCGATCTCTTGACCTCGTGATCCACCCGCCTCGGCCTCCCAAAGTGCTGGGATTACAGGCGTGAGCCACAGCGCCCGGCTTTCTATTTTCATTTCATGGCATCCATGTGCACTCAAGAATCTCTTGGCATGGATAACAGTTTTTTTTTTTTTTTTTTTTTTTTCCTTGTTTTGTTTTTAAACAGATGAGCCTTTGGCTGGGCATTGGTTCAGGTACCAGCTTTACTGCTACCTTTTCTATAAACTCTAGAAGCTTCAGTTTTCTCACCTGGGATTACCGGGAAAATGGGATTAGTATGATTGTTATTGTTACTGAGGTTGCAAATCGGGGGTGGGGTGAGGGAAGGGAATCACAGAGTCTGCTTGTGATCTTTTTGGGACAAAAATGAAAGAATATGAAAAACATTCTTACCATAGCAATTGTTTTGTGTACTACTATCGGAAATACCTGTCAGAATTATTTTGTTTACAAAAGATCTATACATGTTGTTTGTTAATGTTTTGTTTTGTTTTAAAGGTTACGGGAAGTTTCTGAGAAGCTGAACAAATATAATTTGAACAGGTAAGAATTTTAAAATATTTTAAATCTTCTGACAAAGAATGATTTTTCTTTATTAACAAAAACCTCATATTTAGGCGGTAGCCTGATATGATTAAGATTAATGTGATTATTAGACTGAGAATCTTTTAACCTATCAACTTTTTATGAGTTGGGCTTACTTGAATTATAGATTGCATTTATACTAGTTTTTTAAAAAAATCTGGCATACAGGTAGATACTATAAATGATTATGGAGATACTATTTTTCAGTTATTGCTTTAAAATAAATATTAGTTTAAAAGAGGTTTTGCCAACTATTTTTGTATAATTGAATTTAAGAATAAACCTAATGATGTATTTATCATTTAAAAAATAATTTTACTTTTTCTTTTCTTTCTTTTTTTTTTTTTTGTAAATCTCCCAGCCACCCCCCTTTGAATGTATTGGAACAGGCTACTATTAAACAGTGTGTGGTGGGACCAAATCATGCTGCCTTTCTTCTTGAGGTAAATTATTCACTCTAAGATAGAGAAATGAAAAGTAAACAGTTAAAATAGAATTGTGCTTCATTGTATTTCTTCCTTTATCCCAGGAAAACAGCAGTTACTCGAAAGAGTTATTTTGAAGATCTTCCAGTTCTGTTTCCTCCTCTGACCCAGAGAGAGCTTACATGATTTGCCAGAGCATGAAACTGATTAGTAACAGAATGGGGGAGGCTCCTAAATCCAGTCATTTTTTTGTTCTGAATTTTGTCAGATTAAGATGTTGTAAATTATTTTCTGCTGGTTTCTTGATAATGTATGTGTCGCATATTTCCCTAGCTCAGGTGTGAGCACCTTTTGGAAGGGAGTTTATTTATTTTCTTCTGAATTGACAGTGATGGGCACAGAATCTGTTTGTTGAATAAATTCAAATTTTAGTGCACATTTTTACTTGGATAATTTCTTCTCTTTCTTTGCTTTTAGGATGGTAGAGTTTGCAGGATTGGTTTTTCAGTACAGCCAGACAGATTAGAATTGGGTAAACCTGATAATAATGATGGGTAAGATATTATGTCCTTTCTATTTATTATGTATTTAGCTCTTAGGTATTAAACTTGTGTTTTGATTTTGGTAACCCTTAACCTAAAGCATCATAGAAAATTAGATGCTTTTATTTTATTTTATTTGTTCTTTGAGACAGAGTTTCATTCTGTCACCTAGTCTGGAGGGCAATGATGTGATTGATCTCAGCTCACTGCAACCTCCCCCTCCTGAGTTCAAGCGATTCTCCTGCCTCAGCCTCCTGATTGGCTGGGATCACAGGTGCCCGCCACCACACCTGGCTAATTTTTGTATATTTAGTAGAGGAGGGTTTCACCATGTTGACCAACTTGGTCTTGAACTCCTGACCTCAGGTGATCCACCCTCCTCGGCCACCCAAAGTGCTGGGATTACAGGCATGAGCCACCTCGCCCAGCATTAGATGCTTTTAAAACAGAGTGAAACTGTTACTTCCTAGTTTGATTTTAATTTTTATGCAAGCAATGATTCACAGCCAAAGTAGTAACATTAAAAGTAGCAGGGAAGCCAGTAATCGCTTACCAGAAGAATGATATTACGTGTTTGGTAGGTACCAAGTCAAGTCTACTCTTTAACTGAAATGATTTTATAGATATTTCCAAATTAAGCAATGCAATTTGAAGTAACAAGGATTTAAAAAGTATTGGTCTTCAAAAATTTACCTCTTGTTTTTCCCCAGGTCAAAGTTGAACAGCAACTCTGGGGCAGGGAGGACGTCAAGGCCTGGTAGGACAAGCGACTCCCCGTGGTTTCTCTCAGGTTCTGAGACTCTGGGCAGGCTGGCAGGCAACACCTTGGGGTAAGTTGTGGCCAGTTGAAGGCACCGTCTTACGCAGATGGTCTGTACCCGTGAATGCTCTCAGTCTGAATGATCATCTTCAATATTATATCTAGTGATGGAAGTAGGAAAATTCTCCTGAACTCTGGGCAGGAGCTCATATTGCTCAGGGTGAGCCACCATGATAAAAATAACCCATACAGGCTAATTACAATTAATCTAGGCCCTTGACCTTTTAAAAATGTGCATATTCTTTACATATGTTTATAATGTCACTTATGCCATTTCTTTCTTTTTCCTTCCATCCGTCCGTCTTGCACTTGTTGCCCAGGCTGGAGTGCAGTGGCGTGATCTTGGCTCACCATAACCTCCGCCTCCTGAGTTCAAGTGATTCTCCTGCCTCAGCCTCCTGAGTAGCTGGGAGTACAGGCATGTGCCACCACACCCAGCTAATTTTGTATTTTTAGAGAGCTGGGTTTCTCCATGTTGGTCAGGCTGGTCTTGAACTCCTGACCTCAGGTGATCCACCCGCCTTGGCCTCCCAAAGTGCTGGGATTGCAGGCATGAGCCACTGCACCTGGCTTGCCATTTATTTCATTTAAAATTTTAAATGATTTTATCTTACAAGTTACTCTTGGGTAAAAGAAGGTCTAACATTTATTTATTTCTGGCATCCAAATCTGGTAGTTCTTTCTGAATCAATTTAATGAAGTTTGTAAATCATGTAATTAACCTTATTTATTTTATTATTTTTTGTAGAGACAGGGTCTTGCTCTTTTGCCCAGGCTGGTCTTGAACTCCTTGCCTCAAGTGATCCTCCTGCTTTGATCTCTCAGAGTTTTGGGATTACACCTGTGAACCATTGCAGTTAGCCACTTTTATCTAAAGTTTATATACTGTTAAACTGAAGAAACTATATACACATTTCAAGCCAGATGCTTTTATTCATTTTATACCTTGATTCTTGAATGGCCAGATTTTCTGTAAATACCCAGTTAATGATTAGATTATTCTACTTCAGTCAAGATATGTGTTGAAAGGTTGATCACAGAAAACTAGAAGCAATTTAACTAGTTTCAAAATATATTAAATGGTGGAAGAAGCAGTGTTTTTTTTTTTTCCCCCCATCTCCATACCACAAATTGGTATGTAAAGTAAAAGTTAGATTTGAAAATTGGGCCTGGTTGTGGTGGCTCACACCTGTCAGCACATCGGGAGGCCAAGGTGTGTGGATGATCTTTTGAGTCCCAGAGTTTAAGACCAGCCTGGGCAACGTGGCAAAATGCCATTTCTACTAAAAATCCAAAAAAGTAGCTGAATGTGGTAGCACATACCTGTAGTCCTAGCTACTCAGGAGGCTGAGGTGGGAGGATCACCTGAGCCTGGGAAGTTGAGGCTGCAGTGAGCCATCGTGATGCCAGTGTACATCATCCTGGGCAATGGGAATGAGAGACCCTATCTCAAAAAAAAAAAAAAAAAGGCCAGGGGTGGGGGAGAATCCCAAAATGATTACTTTCTTGCTTTTTTGTTTCCATGCTGAACTAAATTTATTTTGGAATGTGAGGAAAGTTATTTAGTTGAGTATATTCTTTAGCTATACTAAATAAAGCTCTTTTGCCCAGGCTGGTCTTGAACTCCTTGCCTCAAGTGATCCTCCTGCTTTGATCTCTCAGAGTTTTGGGACATATAACATTTATTAAAATGTTATATATGCTCTTTTAATGGTCCGAGGCACACAGTGTTTAAAAAAGAATTCTGAAAGTAGCATGTGATCACAAATGAAATTTTATTTCATGTGATAAAAGAGGAAAACATTTGATTATATTAATTTAAGAATAATTATTACCTGTTATTGCCAATAGTACCTTTCTTAAAGATGAACTTTTTTTTTGTTTAGTTCAAGGATTGGTAAAGTGTAGCCTGCATGCCATATCCAGCCATGCTTGTTTTGATTGAAAGACAGCCATAATTACTATCTATGGCTGTACTATAACAGCAGAGATGAGTCGTTGGGACAGAGTAGCCCCAAAGCCTAAACTATTTATGATTTGGTCCTTTACAGTAAAAGTCTGCAGATACCAGGTTTTGTTTATTAGTTTATATACTGGCATCTGTTCCTAATCTTATACTCTGTTTATTTTTTTAATTTTTATTTTTTGAGATGGAGTATCGCCACTGGAGTGCAGTGGCGTGATCTTAGGTCACTGCAACCTCTGCCTTCTGGGTTCAAGCGATTGTCCTGCCTCAGCCTCCCGAGTAGCTGGGATTACAGGTGCATGCCACCATGCCTGGCTAAATTTTGTATTTTTACTATAGAGACGGGGTTTTGCCATGTTGGCCAGGCTGGTCTCGAACTCCTGACCTTGGATGATCCACCTGCCTTGGCATCCCAAAGTGCTGGGATTACAGGTGTGAGCCACTGCGCCTGACCTACTCTATTTTTAAATTTAACTTTTCATTTTGAAATAATTTGACCTTAAAAAAAAGATTACAAAAATAGCACAAAGAATTTTTGCCTACATTGCACCCAGCTTTCCTATATATTAACATTTTGCCTTTACATAACCATATTATCAAAACCAAGAAATTAACATTGATCATTGCTTAATATACAGAGTTCATTTAAATCTCCCCAGTTGTCCACTAATACCCTTTCTTTTGTCCAGGATTCAATCCAGGATTCCAGTTGCATTGAGTTATCCTGCTGCTGCTGCTTTTTTTTTTTTAAATAGAAATAGGATCTTGTTGTGTTGCCCAGGCCTGAGTGCAGTGGCACAATGATAACTCATTGTAACCTTGAACTCCTGGACTTAACGCCTCCCTCCTCAGCCTCCCAAGTGGCTAGGACTACAGACATGGGCCACCACCACACCTGGCTAACTTTTTAAATTTTTTTGTAGCTAATTTTTAAATTTTTTGTAGAGACAGGGTCTCTCACTATGTTGCCCAGGCAGCCATTCTTCTTTAGTTTCCTCTAATCAGGCCCAGATCCTCAATCTTTATCTTTCTAGACTCTGATGAGTTTGAAACATTTGGATTTGTCTATCGTTTCTCGTGATTAAACTCAAGTGATATAGTTTTTGCAAGAATATCAGTGCATTGTATCAGGTGGCATGTGATGTTATTGTGTTTTATTATTGGAAAGGAGGTTTCCTGTGATTAGTTAAGATGGTGTGTACCTGTTTCTCTTTTCCCATTTTTCATTAATGTATATTTTGTGGGGAGATATTATGTGACTCTGCAGATATACCATTTTGCATACTTTTGCTCACTGAGTTTAGCATTTTAGATTCCTTTTTTGTCTGAATCAGTTGTTACTGTGGTGTTGGCCAAATGGTGATTTTTTTTTTTCAATTCCCATTCTTTCTTTTACATTTATTAATTGGAATTTGACTGTAAGGAAGAATTTCCCTCCTCTTCCCCATTTCTTTGTTTACTTTGTTATTATCTATTTTGAGATAGTGTCCCTCTGTCGCCCAGGCTGGTGTTAGGTGGCCCAATCTTAGCTCACTGCAACCTCTGCCTCCTGGGTTCAAGCGATTCTCATGCCTCAGACTCCTCAGTAGCTGTGATTACAGGTGTGCACCACCGAAGTTGGCTAATTTTTGTATTCTTAGAGTCAGGGTTTCATTATGTTGGCCAGGGTGGTCTTGAACTCCTGACCTCGAGTGATTGCCTACCTCAGCCTCCCAAAGTGCTGGGATTACAGGTGTGAGCCACCACTCCTGGCCTTAATTTATTTTTTATTCTGTTTTATTTCTTGTTCTCTTATCATGGATATTTGTTTTGTTCTCTGGTTTATAACCCGTTTCTCTTATTATGTCGCTCAAATTGTCTTAGATTTAAATCCTCTTAAAACTTGGAAATAACTAATTACGATAGAATTTGTGGCAGAATGACTAAAGTAGAATGGTAGAATTTTGTGACATTAATAAAAATATACAATAAATATAATAAAGGAGTATAGTTGAGTTTGAATAAAACCTCTGTAGACCTACTCTGAAGAAGATTAGGGCTAATTTTAAGACTTTAAAAGACAGACAGAATCATTAGTTTTCCAAGTCCCCTTACCCATTGCTATACTCCCCCTAACTTGTGCCTCTGTTCTCTCTGCCACAACAGACTATTTAAGCATTCTTTAAGCATTAGGTCCATGATGGCAGTACTGAAAAATGTCATAGTGCCTACTGGCCAACTTGATGCCAGTCATTTGTTTACTTTTATTTGAGTTTGCAGATGTTTACAAAATGTAAGCACTTAAATTCTGATTCTCTTTGGCTATATGAAAATTATTTGCAATTTGTTGAAGGTGAAATTGTGATCAAGTTATTTTGTAAATGAAATTTATTTTAGAGTCACACATATTTTCTTTTATGTTTCCTTGATTTGTACAGTGCTCTTTTTTTTTTAATTTCTGTGTTAATTACACTTAACTTAAAAGAAGCTTGCAATTTATAACATATATTAGAGAATCTGGGACAGGCAAATCTTGAGTCCTCGAAGGGGATTCTTTAAACCACAAATTTGCCAAATACAATCCAATAAGAAAGAGATTGTCCTCAGAGACCTTGGTCCCCACTCCCATCCTGCAGAGTCCAGGCCTGCTGCTGGAAGTTGTCTTGGATCAAGTAGTGAATGGTCTCTTTGAAAGCCACATTTGAAAGAGTTTGAGATTATTGGTACTTCTTTTTTTGTTTGTTTGGTTTTTTTTTGAGGCGGATACTCGCTCCGTTCCCCAGGCTGGAGTGCAATGGTATGATCTCAGCTCACTTCAACTTCTGCCTCCTGAGTTCAAGCGATTCTCCTGTCTCAGCCTCCTGAGTAGCTGGGATTATAGGCGTGTGCCACCATGCCCAGCTAATTTTTGTACTTCTAATAGAGACAGGGTTTCACCATGTTGGCCAGGCTGGTCTTGAGCTCCTAACCTTGTGATCCGCCTGCCTCCATCTCCCAAAGTGCTGGAATTACAGGCATGAGCCACCATGCCCAGCCATTGGTACTGTTTCTTTTAAGTGTGGATTTTTTTTTTTTTTTTTTTTGAGAGTTAGGGTCTCCTTCTGTTGCCCAGGCTGTAGGGCAATAATGTGATCTTGACTCATTGCAGCCTTGACTTCCTGGCCTCAAGTGTTCCTCCAACCTCAGCCTCCTAAATAACTGGGACTACAGGCCTGCCCTACCACACCGTGCTAAATTTTGTATTTTTTGTAGAGGAGGGTTTTGCCATGTTGCTCAGGCTGGTTTTGAACTCCTGACCTCAAGCAGTCTGCCTGCCTCAACTTCCCAAAGTGCTAAGATTACAGGCATGAGCCACCATGCCCAGCCAGCGTGGATAATTGAGAATTGATCATTTATTTTGACTGATTATTTTTAGGAATACATACTGGTTCATTTAATTTTTTTTTTCTCGATGATTTTGCTAATTGTCAGATTTGTGTGCTAAAGATTTCTAGCCGCTACTCTTTTCTCTCTTTAATAATTAAGTTTATCCTCCAAGGTATTTCAAAAATCTCGTAGGTAGTTTTGTTAAACTCATTTTAAACCAGCTTAAGGGTAAGAGCACCAGATTTATTTGGGAAACAGAAGGAAGTTTATTCGTATTTAATAAATAGTAAAGTGAAAATGGACCTGTTAGTATCGAAAGTTTCTATTCTGCTGCTTGTGACCATTGAACAATGATGATAGGTATAAGCTGTTTTTCATTGATTTGAGCTACCATATTCCTTTAGGGTTTAATCTGAGCTAATAGTACATGAATTGAAATGTATAGTTTTACTTGCAAATAGTTGAAGCTCCCCTTCAGATGGGTAAGATGGTTAGTAAGTAGCAGGATTCTGACACACTGGATTCCCCATTTCCAAAAGAGGCAGCTGGTAAACTGGTTTTTGCTACGGGAGAATACAGGGCCATCCATGGTTGGCAAATTCAAATCCTTGTGCCCCTTCCCCAGCGTATTTTTTACCCTAGGAAAACTTGCAAATCTGGATTATGTGCTATCTCTTATCTTAAATGTTGGGACTAATTGATATTTTCATGGAAATAAATATATACACAGTTACATACATCATTCAAATGTGTGTGTGGACACATATGTATTTACATTTTAAAAACAATGTTAGGACAGGGTTATTTATTTATTTAGAGACAGGATCTGGCTCTTGTCACCTGGGTTGAAATGTAGTGGCATGATTTTGGCTCACTGCAACCTCCACCTCCTGGGCTCAAGCCATCCTCCTACCTCAGCTTCCCTAGTAGCTGGGACTACAGGTATGCGCCACCATGCCCGGCTAATTTTTTGTTTTTTTTTGTAGAGACTGGGTTTTGACAGGTTGCCCAGGCTGGTCTTAAATTCTTGAGCTCAAGATCTGCCCACCTTAGTCTCTGAAAGTGTTGAGATTACAGGTTTGAGCCCAGCCTGCAGTTCTAGATTGACAAAAAAATTTCAAACATTGTACTGAGAGTTCCCATGTACCCCATGTCTAGTTTCCACAATTATTAAAATCTTGTATTAATATGGTACGTTTGTTACAATTAATGAATATTGATACTAAAGTTGTCCGTAGGTTATTCACATTTCCTTAGTTTTTCTTAATGTCCTCTTTCTATTCTAAGATCCCATCCAGGATTCCACATTTTATTTAGTCACCATTTCTCGTTAGGTTCCTCTTGACTGTGACAGTTTCTCAGACTTTTCCTTGTTTTTGATGATACATACACATTTTAAACCAGCCAACTATGTGGACAGGACTTGGTCCATGGGCTTTAAGTTTGCAAGCTGTGAACTAATTCCATACTAGGTGAGATAATATGTCTTAGTTCATTTTGAGTCATTCTGTGTACCTTGAGAACTATATGACGACATCAAAATTGTAGGATTAATTTGATGAGCATACCACAGAAAGTAAAAGGTTTTCCTAGTATTTTTTAGTTTAATATTAAAAATTATATCTCAAACTGTAATTATAGATAAAAGGAATCAACTGATTTCAGTACTCTCTGTGACCACTAATAAACCTCTAATAGAATATGCTTAGTTTAACACATTAATCTTTATAGATAGTGAGCTGGTTAGAGGAATGTTCAGGGGAGACTGAGGTTTGGGGACTGGTTAGGTGGTTTGGATTCTGATAGGAGAAAATACTGCACAGCAGGCCAGAGTGGGAACAGCTGGTATTCTCTGTGGTAACAGGTGAATGGAGAAACCCGAGAGATATTTTGACAGTTGTATTTAAACTCAATTCAGGGCTGGTGTAGCAGAGATTGTAAACTGCCAGCTGCGGGTGGTGTAATGGATTAAATCAGCAGTGCTTAAAGAAAAGAAATTGAGTGTTTTCAGATAGGCAGATAGTCTCCTCTCTTCCTTGTTATCTTGGCTTCCCTTGTTTACTTAGCTTATCTACCTCTCATGGAGATTTGAGTTTGAGATGCCTGTGAGGTCTGCCCAGGAGTAGATACGTACTTGGATATTATTTATCATCAGGCTTGTGATAGTACTTGCTTGTGGGAGAAAAAATGGTGATGTGTTTCTTAGTGAAAATATTGAGTCTTCTCTTTTATCTATGATGGCCATATAATTTATTGTCTGAACAGGGATATTTTTGAGTGAAATTAATAATTAGGCTTAGACAGTAGACTTAAACTGGCATATATAGTTAGCATAATTTTATCTTTTTAAGAGTCTTTAGTGGGATTTTTCTGTTTTCACATTGAAATAACTTACGTATTTAGCTCTTGAATGCCTGAAGTTTAATTTTTCCTGAAAGACTTAGTTTTTAAAACTCATAGGAAACTATAAAGTATAAATGCTGATTTAATAGTTGAGGTTTTTTTTTTTTTTTTTTTTTTTTTTTTGAGATGGAGTCTTGTTCTGTCACTCAGGCTAGAGTGCATGCAATGGCATGATCTCAGCTCACTGCAACCTCCACCTCCTGGGTTCAAGTGATTCTCCTGCCTCAGCTTCCCCAGGTAGCTAGGATTACAGGCACCCACCACTATGCCTGGCTAATTTTTGTATTTTTGGTGGAGATGGGTTTTCACCATGTTGGCCAGGGCGGTCCTGAACTCCTGACCTAAAGTGCTTCGCCCACCTCAGTCTCCCAAAGTGCTAGGATTACAGATGTGAGTCACTGTCACTGTCTGGGCCAATTTTTAATTAAAAAAAAATAAAATAAAATAATTTTTTTAGAGACAGGGTCTCACTCTGTCATCCAGCCTTCAGTGCAGTAGTGTGTTCATAGCTCACTGCAGCCTCAAATTCCTGGGCTCAGGCAATTCTCCTGGCTTAGCCTTTTAAGTAGCTGGGACTACAGGTGGACAAGTAGTTGATTAGTAGTTGATTTTATTCCTTATCTATGTTTCATTGGTTCTATGTTGTTTTCTGATGCATAATTGTCTTAATATAGAACTTGAAAAGAAAACATGTCTACTTTCTAGAGTAGTGCTTTCTTTACTACAACTTCACTTTTAAATGGATTTAAAAGTTTTTATTTTAATTGTAAAACCGTAAGATTTACCCTTATAACCATTTTTAAGTATGCAGTTTAGTAGTGTTAAATGTGTCCAAACTGTTGTGAAACAGCTTTCTAGAACTTTTTCATCTTGTAAAGTTGGAATTCTCTACCCGTTAAATAACTACTATTTTTTTTCTCTCCCCCTAGTACCTGGCAGACATCAATTCTACTTTGTTTCTGTGAATTTCTACTTTAGATGCCTCATATAAGTGGAACCATTGAGTATTTGTTTTTTGTGTTTTGTTTTTTGGTGACAGGCTCATTTCAGTTCTGAATAATATTCTCATGTTCTGAAAGTTCATCCATGTTGTAGCATGTGATAGGATTTCTTTCCTTTTAAACGCTGAATAATATTCTATTGTATGTATGTACCACATTTTGTTGAACATTTGGGTTGCTTCTACCTCTTGACTATTGTGAATGATGCTGCTTTGAACATAGGTGTGCAAATTTTTAAGTCCCTGCTTTCAGTTCTTTTGAATATATACCAGAAGTGCAGTTGCTGGATCATAGTTCTATTTTTAATGTTTTGAGGAATCTCCGTATTGTTTTCCAAAAGTGGTTGTGCCATTTTACAGTCCCACCAACAGTGCACATGGGTTCCAGTTTCTGCAGATACTTGCAACACTTGCAATTTTTTTTTTGGTAGTAGCCATCCTAATCAGTATCAATTGATATCTCGTTGTTTGGTTTGGATTTCTCTAGTGATTAATGATGTTAAACATCTTGTCATATGCTTGTTGGCCATTTATATATCATGTTTGGAGAAATGTTATTTCAAGTCCTTTGCCCGTATTTTAATCAGGTTATTTATTTCTTTTTGGTTGAGTTGTAGGAGTTATTTATATATTCTAGATGTTATCCTTCTATCAGATGTATGATTTGCAAATATTGTCTCTCATTCTGTAGGTTGTCTGTTGATTGTGTCCTTTGATACACAAAGTTTTAAAGTTTGATGTAGTGCCATTTGTTTATTTTTGCTTTTGTTGCCTGTTTTCCTTTGGCGTCATATCTAAGCAATAATCACCAAGTCCATGAAGCTTTTCCCTTATGTTTTCTTGTAGGAGTTTTATAGTTTTAGGTCTTATGTTAAGGTCTTTAATTCATTTTGAGTTAGTTTTTGTGTAAAGATCCCCGTGCATTCTTTTGCATGTGGATATCTAGTTTTCCCAGCTCCACTTGTTGAAGAGACTATTTTTTTTCCACCTTGAATGGTCTTAGCACCTAAGATGTTATTTCTGGGTTCCATTTTGTTTCATTGGTCTTTTTTTGTCATTATGCCCATACCACACTGTTTTGAATACTTTAGCTTTGTTTTTTGCTTTGAAATTGTGAAATGTGAAGTGTGACTCCTTCAACTTAGTTCTTTTTCAAAACTGTTTTGGCTGTCTGGGCTTGCCTGAGATTCCATGTGAACTTTTAGGACAAACTTTTCATTTTTTTTTTTTTTTTCAGAGACAGGGTTTTGCTCTGTTACCCTGGAGTACAGTAGCACAGGCATGGATGGCTCATTGAAGCCTCGACCTACAGGGCTGAAGCATTCTGCCTGCCTTAGTCTCTGGTGGAGCTGGGACCACAGGCATGTGCCACCATGCCTGGCTAATGATTTGATTTTTTCTGTAGAGACAGGGTCTCACTGTGTTGCCAGGGCTGTTCTGGAACTCCTGGACTCATGGGATCCTCCCACCTTGGCCTCCCAAAGTGCTGGGATTACAGATGTGAGCCACCATGCCCAACCAATTTTTTTATTGGTTAAAAAAGAAAAGCCACTGAGATTTTGATAGGGATTGTGTTGAATGCTTTGGGTAGTATAGGCATCTTAGCAATATTCAGTCTTCCAATTTTGAACCCAAGATATCTTTCTTATCTGTATCTTCTTTGAATTTCTGTCAGCAACGTTTTTTAGTTTTCAGTGTATAAGTCTTAGGTTTTATTCTGAAGTGTTTTATTGTTTTTGATGCTACTGTAAGGGGCACTTGTTTTCTTTTCCTTCTTATCCTCTCCTCTCCCTTTCCCTTTCTGTCACCTTTCTCATTTTGCTCTTCTGTCTCCCCTCTCCCCTCCCCTTTTCTCCTCTTGTCATATCTCTTTGAGACAGTCTTGCTCTGTAGCCAGGACTAGAGTGCAGTGGTACAATCATTGCTCACTGCAACCTCCACCTCCTGGACTCAAGCCATTCTCCCACTTCAGCCTCTGCTGGCACTACAGGTTCGTGCCACCATGGCTGGCTAATTTTTTATTTTGTGTGGAGATGAGGTCTTGCCATGTTGCCTAGGCTCATCGTGACCTTCTGGGCTCAAGTTAATCCTCCTGCCTGGGCCTTCCAATGTGTTGGGATTACAGGTGTGAGCCACCATGCCCAGCCTGGAGTGTTTTTTAAATTTCCTTTTCTTGTTAATGTAATGTACTCGTAATGAAACCCCTTGTTTTTCATCTGGCGTATGAATAGTTATTTAAACATGACATTTATTAGCTGAAATAAATGCTGTTTCATACTGCAGCCTTGAGGATGCACTATATTGCTTTTCTCCAAAGTTATCTTGGGCAGTTCTTAGGCTGTAGATACAGATACTGCATAAACATGAATTGGTAGTGTGCATCAGCAAGTACAGAACAAAAGGATGACAACAGCTTTTCTAGGTTTATTTTTTCATTTTACGGAGGAAACTATTTAAACAGTTTTTTTTTTTTAGCCAGACACAGGGCCTTTCCAGTCAAGTAAGAGGAGAAACCACAGAAGTTTGATGTATACTGGTTTGAGAATTGTTATTGGTTAATGTATTCCAAACTTTTTAAAGAGTTGGGGAACGGTTTGGAAAATCAAATTGAAATGAAGTCTGTTTGCATTGGGATTTTGAAGGTTTCAGCCTTAGGTGAGTATAGTAGGAATTGAGAGTAAAGTACCCCTCTCTCTAGATCAAATGATCTCCGAGTATTAGATTCATTTTGAAGAGAACAGATTCTACCCTAATTGAAAAAGCTTTGTGACCATTTTCTTTAAGATGTGATTAAGTGCAGAAGGCAAATCATCATTTTATGGTTACCTAGATGACTTGATTTGAATTTTCTTAATGTTTGGGCAGTAAGTAAAGATGTAGATGTCATGCCCTTTCTAAGTTTTTTCTTGTAAGAAAAAATTAACATATTTAAATAGCAGCTTTCTCTTGGACAAGGTGGTTGATAGTGCTGAATATTAATGCAGTACTATCTTAGCAAAATGAATGTTCTGTTTCATGTGAAGCACTTGAATTCTAAACTCTGAATTTTACTTTCTGTGTAACAGTGTTGGTAGTTAAGTTTCATAGGTCTTTCATGCAAAGATAAGATGCATTTATTTTATACTTGTGATTAGAAACACGTACATGGCTTTAAGAAATTATTTTTCCCAGCAATTTGGGAGTCCGAGGCGGGCTGATCACCTGAGGTTGCGAGTTCGAGACCAGCCTGACCAATGTGATGAAAATCCGTCTCTACTAAAAATAAAAAAATTAGCCAGGCTGTGGTGGTGCGCCTGTAATCCCAGCTACTCAGGATGTTGAGGCGGGAGAATCACATGAACCTGGGAGGCAGAGGTTGCAGTGAGCCAAGAGCATGCCACTGTACTCCAACCTAGGCGACAGAGGAAGACCTTGTCTCAAAAAAAAAAAATTTTAAGGATGCAAAAGTGTGATGTTTATCTTTATAAAAAGCAAAATTATATTTAAGCTTTAAAAAATTGGATTGGGCATGGTAGTACATACTGGTAATCCCGGCTAGTCAGTAGGCTGAGATGGGAGGATTGCTTAAACCCAGAAGTTTTGAGACTAGCCTGGGCAACATAGCAAGACCTCGTCTCAAAAACAAAAAGATTGAGACGATTGTCAGGTATGCTGGTGCATGCCTAGAGTCCCTAGCTGCTCAGGAGGCTGAGGCAGGAGGATCACTTCAGCCCAGGAATTCTAGGCTGTAGTGTATTTTATTTGTACTTGTGAATAACCACTGCTCTCCAGCCTGGGTGACGTAGCAAGAGCTCATTTCTTTAAAAAAAGAAAAACAAAACTAGTATTATTTTGAAGCTCAGTTCTATTACCTTATTCTTTGTCAAAACACTACATAACATGATATGTCAGTTAGACAAGTAACTTTATCTTAGCTTAAAATAATAATAATGAGACCCAAGCAATCAGAATGATTGTTTAAAATGCTAATTTTATAAATTCTTTAATATTTAGTAGCCGCTGGAGTTCTGGAGTGGGCGGAAGTGGTGGCGGATCCTCTGGTAGGTCGTCAGCTGGAGCTCGAGATTCCCGCCGACAGACTCGAGTTATTCGAACAGGACGGGATCGAGGGTCTGGGCTTTTGGGCAGTCAGCCCCAACCAGTTATTCCAGCGTCTGTCATTCCAGAGGAACTGATTTCGCAGGTATGTATCTTGTAGAATACTTAATGTCAGATAACAGGACAAGGTGAAGTTTTACTGAATATGGTGGGTTGTAGTCATGGCTTATATCATGAATTTGGAAATACTGTTTTTCTAGGAAGTTGAATTTTTTTTTTTCTTTTTTTTTTTTTTTATATATACTTTTTATTGCATTTTAGATTTGGGGGTACAAGAACATGCAAGATTGTTACATAGGTACACACATGGCAGTGTGATTTGCTGCCTTCCTCCCCATCACCTGTATCTGTTATTTCTCCCCATGCTATCCCTCCCCAACTCCCCACCCCCTGCTGTCCCTCCCCTTTTTCCCCCCTACAGACCCCAGTGTGAGATGCTCCCCTCCCTGTGTCCATGTGTTCTCATTGTTCA
>PVKV010036332.1:0-15791 GCA_004027835.1 Alouatta palliata
GGTGAAACCCCATCTCTACTAAAAATACAAAAATTAGCTGGGCATGGTGGCACGTGCCTGTAGTCCCAGCTACTCGGGAGGCTGAGGCAGGAGAATTGCTTGAACCCAGGAGGTGGAGGTTGCGGTGAGCCGAGATCGCGCCATTGCACTCCAGCCTGGGTAACAAGAGCGAAACTCCGTCTCAAAAAAAAAAAAAAAAGAAGGGCAAGGAAACATAAGCAGAGAGCAACACAAAGGCAACGCTCATGGCCACTGAAGAATAAAGTGCTGAATGTCAGAATGTCAGCTCAATCATCTGTCAAATGCCTTTCTCCTAAAGTACCTATGATGATTGAATGAGATTTATTAAAGCATTTTACACATATAAGGCAGACATAAAGATAAACCTTCCCTGGGCCTCTACAGCGCATGCTTCACTATTTCCTACCACTCTGACATGAACCCAAGAAGAGGATTCAAAATGCCATGGAGCAGAAGCTAAATCAAGCCTAAGGATGTCGGAGCGAATGATCAACGTAGCCACTGGCATTCATTTGCAAATTTTCCTTCTCAGGTTAGGATTTTCATACCTTATTTTGGGGTATCTTTGATTGGCTTGGCATAATACTGAGCACAAAACACACACATATATATATATATATATATTTTTTTTTAACAGAGTCTCCCTGTGTTGCCCAGGCTAGAATGCCGTGGTACGATCTCAGCTTACTGCAACCTCTGCCTCCTGGGTTTAAGCAATTTTCCTGCCTCAGCCTCCTGAGTAGCTGGGATTACAGGCATATGCCACAACGCCTAGCTAATTTTTGTATTTTTAGTAGAGACAGGGTTTCACCATGTTGGCTAGGCTGGTCTTGAACTCCTGACCTTAGGTGATCCACCTGCCTCAGCCTCCCAAAGTGCTAAGATTAACAAGTGTGAGCCACCACACCTGGCCAAAACATACCTTCTTACCTGAACTGGGCTTTCACACCCAAGAGGATGGGATGTGGGGAGCCTGTTTGTGAGGCAGTTACTAGGGGAAATGGAAGGAGAGCTGCCACACAGGGAAGGGGCCCATTTAGGAGGAGGAGGGAAATAGGAGGGAAAATAAACCTACAGGGGAGATGGAGACCCACATCTTTCATTAGCTATATCACCACCTTCTTCCTTGCTAACACAGACTGACTTTGGAAGCAAGAAGGCAGCATGAGACATAATGCTTTATCAAAGGCAGGAAGCAGTAACTTGAATTAAACAGGTTACTGATATGGTTCACTGACGCATTTGATGTCCTGATCTACCTCTGAGAGAATTTCAGAAAATACCCAGCTCTGAGGCTGGACGCAGTGGTTCATGCCTGTAATCCCAGCACCTTGGGAGGCTGAGGCAGTTGGATTACTAGAGGTCAGGAGTTTGAGACCAGCCTGGCCAACATGGTGAAACTCCATCTCTACTAGAAATACAAAAATTAGCCGGGCGTGGTGGCTGGCACCTGTGATCCAGCTACTCCGAAGGCTGAGGCAGGAAAATGCTTGAGCTGGGAGGTGGAGGTTGCAGTGATCTGACATCGCGCCACTGCACTCCAGCCTGGGAGACAGAGAGAGACTTCATTTCAAAAAAAAAAAAGAGGCCAGGCACAGTGGCTCATGCCTATAATCCCAGCACTTTGGGAAGCCGAGGAGGGTGGATCACGAGGTTGGGAGATTGAGACCATCCTGGCGAACATGGTGAAACCCCATCTCCACTAAAATATAAAAAGTTAGCTGGGCATGGTGGCATGTGCCTGTAGTCCCAGCTACTCAGGAGGCTGAGGCAGGAGAATTGTTTGAAGCCGGGAGATGGAGGTTGCAGTGAGCTGAGATTGCACCACTGTACTCCAGCCTGGCAACAGAGTGAGACTCCGTCTCCAAAAAAAAAAAGGAAAAGAAAGAAAATACACAGCTCCAGTGCTTGCCTAAAAGCAATGAGAGCTATGCGTTTGAAAGCTAGAAATGGGGCCCCAAGAAAAAGTCAACCCCAGCCTCAGGAAAAAAAAGCAGCAAGCTGAAGATGTAATAGGCTGAGCAGCCTCAGGAACTATGGCTTTAAGAACTCTGATGGCAATGCAGCTTCTCTGTGCTATCACATATCTTTTTCACTGCTGCTCAGAATGGTTTTACTCAAGTCACTGGCAATCAAATCCTGAAAATGATGTACCCTCAAGGGCACATAGGAAGTGGGGAACTGGCAGACACCACCACGTTCTGTAGCCAGGCTCAGGGAGAATCACTCCAAGTTAAACTACTGGAGAGAAAACAGAAAGCAGGCCACGGCTCTGGAGTCTGTGGCAGGAAATAGGAATGAGGTACAGGGTTAGGTCTCAGAAGGGGTCTTGAAGGGCTAAATGAAAAAATGTCAAGGATCGACTCAAAACATCAGGTTTATGTGTAAGTACTTATTCCTAAAATGTTATTGGTGCATGAAAAAACTGCACCGGTCTAAAAATGACTTTTCTTTTTTCTTTTTAGAGACAAGGTCTTGCTCAGTCACCCAACCTGGAGTAAGGTGATTATAACTCACTGCAGCCTTGAAGTCCTGACTCAAGTGATTCTCCCCTCTTAGCCTCCCCAGCAGCTGGGACTGTAAGCATGAGCCACTGCACTTGGCTAATTAATTTTTTTTTTTTTTTTTTGTAGAGACAGGGTCTTGCTCTGTCATACAGGCTAGTCTTGAACTCCTAACCTCAAGCAATCCTCCTGCCTTGGCCTCCCAAAATGCTGAGAGTACAGCATGAACCACCTCATCTGGCCTAAAAACCACTTTTCTAAGCAACTTTTAGATGACAGTACTGGATCCAGTGTTGACAGTGACAACCTCAAAAGCCCCTAGGTGGAGCTGTTGTCCCTTGGTGAAGATTCAAGGATTGCCAACTTAATCATTTCCAGGATTAATCCTACTTAGCCATACAAAGCCATTTCAACAGTGGTGAAGCCCAAGACCTCCGAGCCTGGGGCTCTATCTTACAGGAAAAAAAAAAAAGAAAAAAGAAAGTAATTTTCCAAGTTCTGTGGGAATAAAGAGGTGAACTAAGTCCAATCTGTGACTTAAGAAGCTCACAAATGTCCGGGCAGGAGGATACCTTGAGCCCAGGAGTTTGAGACTTGCCTGGGCAATACAGTGAGACCCCGTTCTCCACAAAAAGAGGGGGGAAAAAAAGGACAAAAAAAAAAAAAAAAAAAAAAAAGGAAGCTCATAAATGAGCAGGAAAAACAGTATGTACCCCTCACGTCTCCAAATACACTCTCTGGCCTGCCCCAGAAGGCATCCCAGGGCAGGGACAAGCAGCTTTACTCTTATTCCAAGGTCTTTATAAAACTGCAAACAGTACCATCTACCTCAAATGAAACCCTTTACCCAGTGCCCAGCAGATGAGCCCCTGCTAAACCTTCGGCATCATTACCATGGTTGTTTGATTAGCTACGCACACAGCAGTACTCAGTGTGATGACCACGAGCACCGTGTGGGCAGGATACAGACAGATAGCGGGGTAGGGTCCCCAAGCTGCTAAGTGAACTGGGTAAGTGGAGTGAGAATGGGGGAGAGGAGGTCAGCTTCACGGCGGGAATGAGATTCAGGAGGGCAGTTCTGAGTCAGGAGAAATGCTGACAGGCCAGCTACCTAGTGATTGGAGTAGGCTCAGGTGAAGGCTGGGTGTGCGACAGCACCATAGACACAGGGGTGCTGTCTGGGTTCCTCCTGCCTGTGTGTGGCCCAGCACTAACTCTCATCCCTAAATCTCTGGTGGTTAAAATGTGTTTATCTTACGACTAAAAGCTCTGTCTCTTGAAGGGAATGGAGAGCCTTCTTATCTGCTCAGTCAGGTGGTCATGGGAGACAGACCCACAAGGCCCACTGCCAAGCACTAGAAATAGGTGGGAGTATAATCTATGGTATCGACCATAAAAGTGCATACAATGATGGTTCCCAGTGGACTAAGGGGGATAGTGAATTCTAGGAAGTGAAATTTGGGTAGGCTCTCAAAGAACTGAAGTATGAAAAGGAAGGTCAAGAAATTCAAAGAAGGCTGGGAGCAGTGGCTCACGCCTGGAATCCCAGCACTGTGGGAGGCCACGGTGAGCAGATTGCTTGAGCCCAGAAGTTTGAGACCAGCCTGGGCAATATGGTAAAACCCCATCTCTACAAAACAAAAACAAAAACAAAAATTAGCCAGGTGTGATGGCACGTGCCTGTAGTTCCAGCTACTCGGGAGGCTGAGGTGGGAGGATTGCTGCAACATGGGAGGTGGAGGTTGCAGTGAGGCGAGATCACACACTGCACTCCAGCCTAGGTGACAGAGCAAGATCCTGCAAGATACAGTCTCAAAAAAAAAGAAGAAGAAAGAAAAAAAGAAATTCAAAGAGGGTAAAGTATCTAAACAAAGATGGAGATGGCTATCTTTGTTTAGCCAGGCATGGTGGCAGGTGCCTGTAATCCACAGTTGGGGAGCACTGCACAAATCAGTTTGGTGAGAAATCAGCTCAATTAGTGGCTGGTCAGATTGGAGAGGGAGGAAGAGAAGACATACATGTCAAGCCAAGGGAAAGGAAGCTGGACTATGTAAATCATGTTCTGAAAAAGTTCATCTCAAAGAAGTGGGCACTGCTACATACTGATTTCAAGAAATGTAAGCTCTGCAGAGTAACCTTTCCAGCTCACTCCCTTCATAAACCTATATATGGCCCCAAGAACTCAGCAAAGTGGTGGAACATTCCAAAAATGAAATAATCATGTTCTTCGCCAGGCCCACCACATCACCTCACCGTTCTCGGAGGAATGTGCAGCAGGCGTCTTTGATGCTCTGCAGCTGCAGGAAGCTCGCCCCCATCAGCAATGACTGGACATTTTGCTGGTCAATGGCAAGGTTGCCGTTGTAAGCAAAGTTGATCAGAGCCTCCAGGGCACTAGAGGAAAGAGGGAAAGCTGTGAGATGCTCTTCAGAGATGAGTCTTGGTCCACGGAAGACTCGGGCCCTAACTGAACTGACATTATTTAGCCCATGCTCTTTGAGAATCTATCTAATGGAGTTAACTACTTCACCATAGCCCAAAACTCATCTACCAAGTTGTCTTCATTGCCCTATAGAAAATTCTAAAAAAGAGAACACAATCACCCCACAATTGCACTACTGAAAAAGTCAAGAGCGGCCATTCTTCTATATTCATTTTCAGTCCCTGATCGCCTACGTGCATGAATTATATCCATATAATCATAAAATACTTATCCACCCCCTTCCTATGTTGCTACACTGTCTTCATGTTTATTGTTTTTAGTGGTTGCTATATAATATTTCAACATGCAAATATGCTATCATTGATTTCCTTTACCGGTAAGCATAATAGCCATTACCATCTTATTGCTGTTAGAACATTTTTGAATTATTCCTTTGGGGTAAATTTCTAGAATGAGATTTCTAACATTTATTCTGCTTTCAATTCATGCTGAAAATGAAATCCAAATTGCATATATAGGGCTGTATGTGCTCTGGTCCCTCTCCATCTGTCTGTCCTCATCACCTCCACTTTCTCCCTTCCTCACTGGACTCCCAACATTCTGAACGTAGTCTTACTTGGGGCCTCTGCAATGACTGCTCCGTTTGGAGGGCTCTTCCCCTAGATGGCTCACTCCCTCACTTCAATTAAGATGTCTCAGCTCAAATGCCACCTCATGACAGGTGCCTTCCCTGATCACTCCAAAATAGCACAGACCCTGCTATCCTTCACTAGCCTTTACTCTGCTTCACTTTTATCACTTTCACTCTTAGCCATACCATGCATGTATTTGGTGACTGCCAAATCACTACTAGAAAGCTGGCAGAGGCCGGGCATGGTGGCTCACACCTGTAATCCCAACACTTTGGGAGGCCGAGGCAGGCAGATCACCTGAGGTCAGGAGTTTGAGATCAGCCTGGCCAACATAGCGAAACCCCTTCTCTACTAAAAATACAAAAATTAGCCTGGCATGGTGGCACACACCTGTAGTCCCAGCTGCTTCAGAGGTTGAGGCAGGAGAATCGCTTGAACCCAGGAGGTGGAGGCTGCAGTGAACAGAGATCATGCCATTGCACTTCAGCCTGGGTGACAGAGTGAGACTCTGTATCAAAAAAAAAAAAGGTGGTGGGTGCCTGTAATCCCAGCTATTCATGGAAGACTGACGCAGGAGAATCGTTTGAACCTGGGAGGTGGAGGCTGCAGTGAGCCCGCTGTACCACTGCACTCCAGCCTGGGCACCAGAGTGAGACTCCAGCTCAAAAAAAAAGAAAAGTTGGCAGAATGAGGAGAGGTGCTGTTTTCCCACTGCTATAACTCAGACAGATGATAGAGCTGTGCTCATCACGGACGTTCAGGCAATTTCTGTTAAATGAAGCACCTAGACTATTCATGGGATGAGCATGCTCCTTCAGACAAACACCTCAGGGAAGAGGAGTGCACAACGGCCCTTGGACACTTACTTCTATGTCTTTCCTCATAAGTAACTGGCCTAAGATTGACTGATTGATTGATTGATTTCTTTCTTTTTATATATTTAAAAAATTTAAAAAAAAATGGAACATTTCACGAATTTGCATGTCATCCTTGAGCATGGGCCATGGTAATCTTCTCTGTATCATTCCAATTTTAGTATATGTGCTGCTGAAGCGAGCTGTCTTTCTTTCTTTCTTTTTTTTTTTTGAGACAGAGTCTCACTCCGTCACCAGGCACCAGGCTGGAGTGCAGTGGCGCGGCCTCAGCTCACTGCAACCTCCGCCGCCTGGGTTCAAGCAATTCTCCTGCCTCAGCCTCCCAAGTAGCTGGGACTACAGGCGGGCGCCACCACGCCCAGCTAATTTTTTTGTATTTTTAGTAGAGACGGGGTTTCACCATGTTGACCAGGATGGTCTCGATCTCTTAACCTCGTGATCCGCCTGCCTTGGCCTCCCAAAGTGCTGGGATTACAGGCGTGAGCCACCGCGCCCGGCCTCTTTCTTTTTTAAGAGTCAAGGTCTCACTCTGTTGCCCATGCTGGAGTGTAGTGGTGTGATCACAGCTCATTGCAGCCTTGACCTCCTGGGCTCACCTCCCACCTCAGCTTTCTAAGAGCTGAGACTACAGGTGTGCACCACCACACCTGCTAATTAAAAAAAATTTTTTTTTTATATACAGATGTGGTCTATGTTGTCCAGGCTGGTCTTGAACTCCTGGCCTCAAGCAATCTTCCCACCTTGTTGGGATTTCAGGCATGAGTTACCTCACTTGGCCTGACCTGAGATTTCTACCTTGCCATGGGTATATAAATCCTCTTCCGGTATTGGGGCAGATCACCTTCGGTCATCCAGAGGGTAACACACAGTCTCCTAGCTCTTTTCTCCCTAGTTGTCACCACTGTCAGATTAAGAGGATGGGAAATAACTGACTACCAGCTAATGGGATAACCTTGGGCTTGATCTCCTTGAGCTTCAATTTTCTGAACCATGCAATAACCAAAACAGCTACCATCTTCTAGATCTGTGTTGTCCAATATAGTAGCCATTAGCCACATGTGACTATTTAAAATTAAACAGATGAAAATTAAACAAAATTTAAAATTCAATTCTTCAGTCCCACTAGTCATATCTCAAGTGCTGAATAGCCATCTGTGGCTAGTGGCTACCATTTTGGGCAGTACAAATAGAAAGAACATTCACATCACTGCGGAAAGCTTCAGTGGACAACACAGTTCTAGACTGATGAGAAGGGATGTGAATGAAGACGCTTATTTGAAGAACTATTTTGCAGCTAAAATGACTAGCCAGAAAAGTGCAGAGAATAATATACCACCACCCTTAAACCCAGCCCCAGTTAAAAAAAAAAAAAAAAAAAAAAACAGGCTGGGCGCGGTGGCTCACACCTGTAATCCCAGCACTTTGGGAGGCCGAGGCGGGTGGATCACAAGGTCAAGAGATCGAGACCATCCTGGTCGTCATTGTGAAACCCTGTCTCTACTAAAAATACAAAAATTAGCTGGGCATGGTGGCACGTGCCTGTAGTCCCAGCTACTCGGGAGGCTGAGGCAGGAGAATTGCTTGAACCCAGGAGGCGGAGGTTGCGGTGAGCCGAGATCACGCCATTGCACTCCAGCCTGGGTAACAAGAGTGAAACTCCGTCTCAAAAAAAAAAACAAAACAAAAACAAAACAAAACAACAACAAAAAAAAACTCACGGAGTTTAGATCCTATTAAGTGTATTTCTCTTTATAGTAGGGTAAAAACAGCATTAAAACTCCCTTCATTATTTATTTATTTATTTTTTTGAGACAGAGTCTTGTCCCCCAGGCTAGAGTGCAGTGGCACGATCTCGACTCACTGCAACCTCCACCTCCTGGGTTCAAGTGATTCTCCAGCCTCAGCCTCTCAAGTAGCTGGAATTACAGGCGCCTGCTACCACGCCCGGCTAATTTTTGTATTTTTAGTAGAGACAAGTTTTCGCCATGTTGGCCAGGCTGGTCTCAAACTCCTGCCTCGTGATCTGCCTGCCTTGGCCTCCCAAAGTGCTGGGATTACAGGTGTGAGCTACCGAAGCAGGCCAAAACTCCCTTCCATTTTAACCCCATCTCAGGGCACTGGCTGAGGTTATTAATCACTTATTATTTGTGTGGAGCTAGGCTATTAGACACTGTGTCCTGCTGCAGGTCCTCAGTGGAACCGTGCACAGGCTGAAACTGCACCTGAAAAGCAGCCTGTGAAACCTAACGGTGGGATTCAGTACCTTGGGTCCATTCCTTGCATTACAATCTCATCCTGCTTGCACTCCATCATGTCATTTGTAAACATAGCATGGAAATACGGGATCGAGGCTGCTAAGACGATCCGGTGAGCACTGAATTTGTGGTCCCCAATCTGTGGGCAAAGTAAAACACAAAGACAGATACTGAGAAATGCAAATATAAAAACCAAACCTGCTCCCCTCCACAGCATACCCCAATGCCCATTGCAATGCCATACTCCAGGGCATGGAGGCCAAGGCTAAGCACAGAGACCCTGAAGTATTTTAAATTCAATATACTCGGTTACAGTAGAAGAATGTAAACAATACATTTTAATGAAGTGTTAAAATAGTTTAAAAATTTATGTTTCATGTAACAGTTTTTACTTATATGGTAATCTCCAGTACACCCCTTTCAGCTGTTCCACCAACTTGAATACCTGATTCCTGTAATAATTTATCCCAATCCCAGTTTTATGGGAAGGCAGATGGACTAGACAAACTGTCAAGATTGCTAGCGCTCCTAACAGTATCCTAACAAGAGTAAATATGTAGTGACAGGAGGGTGTGAGGAGATACACTGGTGTTGTGGACTGGCTGCTCTGCATGACAGGCAGTGACAGAGGCTAGCTCTTCCTCCAATAAGTATCCAATCCTCACTGATGCGCCCTTAGCCTGAGGAATTCTATAAAGTGTTTTCCAACTATCTGCCAAAGGCTCTTCCCTTCAATAAGCCATTTATAGCTCCAAGCTATATACACATTTCCACTTAAGAACTTTCTGTTCTCCAGGAAGAGCAAAACAGTCCTTTTTTCCTTTTTATCAGGTTCTACATTAGTGAAAAGCCAGAGAATCTCACTATGTGATGCTTCTCTCTTTGTGTAATGTTTATCCAAGGATTCTAGCTCAGGTCCCTGTCACTATGTCCTCCTTCACTAAACTTCAGGTTTATTATCTGTAAATAGCCCTTCAAATCACACACACAATCTTTCAAATGCCAAAGGATCTTTATGAGATTCAAATCTTCACAGAATTCATCATGTTATCTAGGTGCTGCTCTACTACAATGTTGGGGGACATTAAATGGCTGCATGTTTTGGGGGTTTTTATAATTTAAAAAAATCACACTAATACATGTATAGTTTTTTATAATTTTACTTTTTTTGAGACTGGATCTCACTCCATCACCCTGGCTGGAGTACAGTGGCACAATCATGGCTTACTACAGCCTTGACTGCCCTGGCTCAAGCAATCCTCCTACCTCAGCCTCCCAAACAGGACTGCAGGTGTGCATCACCATACCCAGCTAATTTTTAAAAAATTATTATTTGTAGAGATGACTACTTGCTATGTTGCCCAGCCTGGTTTTTTGTGGGGGATTTGGGGGAGTCAGGGTCTCACTCTGTCGCCCAAGCTGGAGAGCAGTAGCATGATCATGGCTCACTGCAATGATCTTCAACCTCCTTGGGTCAAGGTGATCCTCCCACCTCAGCTCTGAAATTAGCTGGGACTATAGGCGCGTGCCACCGAGTTCAGCTAATTTTTTTCGTATTTTTTTGTAGAGATGGGGTTTTGGCATGTTGCCCAGGCTGTTCTTGAACTCTTGACCTCAAGTGATCCTCCCACCTTGGCCTTCCCAAGTGCTGAGATTACAGGCATGAGCCACTGAGCCCTGCCCAAGCTGATTTTGAACTCCTCTCTCCTAAGCCTCCTCCAAAGTGCTAGGATTACAGGAGTGAGCCTCTCTGCCCACCCCCCCCACTCCTTTTTTGGGGGTTGGGGAGACAGAGTCTTGCTCTGTCACCCAGGCTGGAACACAGTGGTACAATCATGGCATACTGCAGCCTCAACCTCCTAGGCTCAAGTGATCCTTCCACCTCAGCCTCCCAAGTAGCTGGGACTACAAGCATGTGCCACCACATCTGGCTAATTTTTCTTTTCTTTTCTTTTTTTTTTTTTTTTTTTTTGAGATGGAGTCTCCCTCTGTCGAGTGCAATGGTGCAATCTCGGCTCACTGTAATCTCTACCTTCTGGATTCAAGCGATTCTCCTGCCTCAGCCTCCTGAGTAGCTGAGATTCAGGTACACGCCACCATGCCCGGTTAATTTTTGTAGTTTTAGTAAAGACGGGGTTTTACCATGTTGGTCAGGCTGGTCTTGAACTCCTGATCTGAAGTGATCCACCCGCCTTGGCCCCTCAAAGTGCTGGGATTATAGGAGTGAGCCACCGCGGCTGGCCCCTACTCATATTTCTTAAAGTTGTTCTACAAGGTTTATTCAACAACAACAACAACAACAACTAGCATTGATTTCTTGATTCTTTGCCCCTGATTCCTACTCCCAGGGGCAACCTCTTGCTTCTAGGACTTTTCTCCATCTTTCTAAATAATATGCCTACTTCTTACTTGTTGACTTTTCATTTTTAGTTATTCCCTGTGGTAGCCAACCTCAAAATAGCCGCCAGTAAATGCTGACTCTTAGTTTTCGCACCCTTGTGCAGTCCCCTCCCACAATATGTCAGGGTTGGTCTACGTGACCAACAGAATATAGCAGAAGTGATGATGGTATGTCACGTTCAAAGCTACGTCATAAAAAGCACTGAAATTCCTCTTACCCTCTTCTCCTGGATCACTTGCTCTAAGAGAAGCTAAATAACATATCCTTAAGAGAGGCCTATATGAAGAGGACCGAAGCCTTCTATGGCTACCTGAGTGAGCTTGGAAGAGCATCCTCCAGCCAGCTCCAGTCAGCCTTCAGATGACTGCAACTTTGTGAGAAATGTCTAACCTGACTTAAATGTCTGACCTCCTGGCCCGCAGAAACTGTGAGATAATAAATACCTGCTTTAAGTCACTGAATTTTGGGCCAGGCGCAGGGTGGCTCATGCCTGTTAATCCCAGCACTTTGGGAGGCCGAGGCAGGTGTATCACTTGAGGGTGGATTAGGAGTTTGAGAGCAGCTGGGCAACATGGTGAAACCACGTCTCTACAATACAAAAATTAGCTGGGCATGGTGGCACATGCCTGTAATCCCAGCTACTTGGGTCTCTGAGGCAGGAGAGTTGATTGAGCCCCAGAGGCAGAGGCTGCAGTGAGCCAAGATTGTGTCACTGCACTCCAGCCTGGGCTGGAGTTGCAAAAACAAAAAAGTCACTAAATTTTGGAGTAGTTTGTTATGTGGCAAAAGATAACTATTATATTAGTAATCTAATTCCTATAATGGAAGATTAGGAACTTGTCATGATACCTTTCTTCATGTACTACCCCATACACTCCTTATCTTTCCAATATAATTAGGCCAAATTTTGGTTAAATTAAGAGTTGCACTAAGTCTATGTAAATATTATTTGTAACCAAGCCATGTTATATACTGTGAGTGTATTTCCTTTCTGTATAATTTTTCTTTTCCCTGGAGTGTAAACTCCTGTTAATATATTCAGTCAGGTAGTACTCTATCAATTGTTTAAGTCGTCTGTTTCTTGAGGCACTATCTACTGGAACTCTTCCTGAGAATTATGTTCCCCTCATTTATACTGACAACCCCATTTCCTCCCACTTACTCCTCTTTCTTATTTATTCACTTGTTCTGGTAGAAAGTGTCTTCTAGGCCGGGTGGGGTGGGTCATGCCTGTAATCCCAGCACTTTGGGAGGCCAAGGCGGGTGGATTACCTAAGGTCAGGAGTTCCAGACCTGCCTGGCCAACATGGTGAAACCCTGGGCATGGTGTTGGGTGCCTGTAATCCCAGCTACTCAGGGGGCTGAGAGGGGAGAATCACTTGAACTCGGGAGGCAGAGGTGGAAGTGAGCTGAGACTGCGCCACTGCACTCCAACCTGGGCGACAGAGCAAAACTCCATCTCAGGAAAAAAAAAAAAAAAAGTTCTCTTCTAGAAGAGTTCGTAAGAAGGGGTCTATGTACAATGTCTGAAAATATCTTTACTGCCCTCAAGCTTGGATAATAATTTAGCTGGTTAAAAAATTCAAAGTTTAGAGTTTTTTTCCTGACAAAATTTTGAAAGTATTGCTTCATTGTCTTCTAGTTCTTTATTTTTAGAGATGGGGTCTTACTCTGTTCCCCAGGCTGGACTTGAACTCCTGAGCTTAAGCAATCCTCCTGCCTCAGACTTCTGAGTAGTTGAGACTACAGGCATGCTAGTATGCACCTGGCTACATTTAAAAATACATACATATATGTATTTTTATATACTACATTAAAAATACATATATGTATGTATTTTTAAACGTAGTCCTGCTTTGTTGCTCAGGCTGTTCTTGAACTCCTGGCCTCAAGCGATCCTCCCACTTCAGCCTCCCAAAGTGCTGGGATTACAGGTATAAGTTACCACATCTAGCCTATTTTGTTGTTTTTGAGAAATCAAATGCTATTTTGAATCCTAACTCTAAGTATGCAACTGTGCTCTCTTAGAAGCTTTTAGGCTTTTCTCTTTATTCCTGCAGTTCTAAAATTTCAGTGTCGTATCTTGGTACTGGTTTTTTTATTGTGCTGTATCAATCTACAGATATTATTTCAGTTCTGGAAAAATCTCTTCACACCATTTCTTTGATAATTTTCTCCTTCCTACTGTAATTTTTTCTCCTCAGAAATTTCTATTAGTCAGGTGTTAGATTTCTTGGAATAATCCTCTAATTTTCTTATTGTTCTCCATATTTTCCATCTCTCATTTGGTCTATCAGTGAGGAAACTTCTTCAACTCTATGTTACAATCGCACTGTGTTGTAGGTTTTTACATTGGCTATCCTATTTTTAATTTCCTAAAGGTCTTATTTTCAAAAGCTTTCTTTTTAAAAAGAATCCTGTTCATCTTTCATGAATATAATATTTTCTTGAATCTCTCCTGAGATATTATATAGTTTATCCTGAGATTTTTTCTCTTCCATTTGTTTTGATCTCTGTCTTCTATGTTAGAGGTTTTCTTTAAATGTCTAGTGATACTCAGCTCTCTGTTCATATTTTTTTTTTTTTATGCGGAGTCTCATTCTGTCACCCAGGCTAGAGGGCAGTGGTGCATCTCAGCTCACTGCAATCTCTGCCTCCCGGGTTCAAGCAATTCTTCTGCCTCAGCCTCCCGAGTAGCTGGGAGTACAGGCATGCGCTACCACACCCGGCTAATTTTTGCGTTTTTAGTAGAGACGGGGTTTCACCATGTTGGCCAGGCTGGTCTCAAACTCCTGACCTCATGATCCACCCGCCTGGGCCTCCCAAAGTGCTGGGATTACAGGCAGGAGCCACTGCGCTCAGCCTCTGTTCATAGTTTTAGTTGTTTCAAAGCTGTTTGAAAGCTCTGTGGGTAGGGGTTAGGCTTGTGGATTTGTGGGTTTCACATTAGGGTGATCAGGCAAGAATCTGCCATTTGATTGAGGACTCCTGGAAGTAGTCAGTACCTTTAGGGCTTTTTCTCTGGGGTTAATTTTATCAGAGCAGTATCTTCCAATCTCTTGCTTTAAAGAAACATCTGCCTACAGATATTCTGGAAAGTGGCTGTGAGAGGGGGATGGTTCTACCATGCACTACTGAGAACTCTTATCTTAAAGCCCTTATTTTCAGTTTTGCTCCATACTGCACCCCTTCTCCTACGCTTGATGTGCCTGATTCAGAGCCTCTGGTTCAGTAAATAAGACTAAACTTCCTATCTCCTGCGAAAGTGGGGGAGGGGGTGCAGGCATCTAACTGCCTTTTGTACAGACTTTCAAGTACTCTTCCTGTTTTCAGTATTTGGTGTCTCCAATTCCGGAGAGACTCCAGGGTTCTACCCCTGGGGGGCACTTTCAGTTCCTCTGTCCCACTAAGTCCTCCACACATGCTCTCTAACTTTAATATTCCATTGATTTCTCATTTGCTGATACGTCTTTCCCCTCTTACTATTATTTTAATGGGGTTACCAAAGGAAATGAAAGTTAAGTGTGTGTTCAACTGGCTGTGTTTAACTGCTGTACATTTTTCATCTAGAAAATAAATAGAAGACAAAGAACAAGCTGTATGTGCACCAACAGAGTGACCTGGTTTCAAAAAAAATAACAAATCAGCTATAGAGAGGATAGGCCTATCTTGGGATATGCTAGCCAGATTACATTTGAGTTCTGTATTCAGCTAAGGAGAACAACAAATTGGACCTTGTCTAGATGAGGAAGACAAAGATGGGCAAGAGTCTGAAAGGTACATCTTATAAGGAATAGCTAAAGGATAGCCTGGAAAAGACAATTTAGGAGGAACATGATGGTTGTCCTCAAATCCTAGAAGCGCTATCACATGGATCAGGGCAGATCTAGAAAATTACAGGAAGGCAGATTTTAGTTTATCATAAAGAATAGAAAGTTAGTTAGAAAGTAAGAAAGTAACTAATAGAAAGTAAGTTAGAAATACTTGAGCCGCTAAAAATAATTTTTAAAATTAAAAAAAAAAAAGAATAGCTAAGAACACTTAGGGGGGTCCTGGACTGGTTTTAAAACTATTAAGTGAATACTCAGAGACTTTCCAATTCTATAATCCTATGATACTACACTTTGGTGAAAAGCTTTTAAAAACTCAAATACTCTCATTTGAAATCTCAGTTTTTACATGTCACACTTTTTGCTGGGCACAATGGCTTATGTCTATAATCCCAGCTGTTTGGGCTGCTAAGGTGGGAAGGTTTCTTCAGGCAGGGAGTTTTCAAGATCAGCCTGGGCAACACTGCAAGACTCCATCTCTACAAAAAACTAGCCAGGCATGGTGGTGCATGCTTGGGAAGAGGGTTTGAGTCCAGGAGTTCAAGGATGCAGTGAGCTATGATTGTCACTGTACTCCAGCCTGGGCAAAAGAGCAAGACGATGTCTCAAAAAATAAAAAAATGTCACTTTTGCCAAATCAAGAACCAACTGCCATTCACAATTGCTACAAAGAGAATCAAATACTTAGGAATACAACTAACAAGGAACGTAAAGGACCTCTTCAAGGAGAACTACAAACCGCTGCTCAATGAAATAAGAGAGGACACAAACAGATGGAGAAACATTCCATGTTCATGGCTAGGAAGAATCAATATCGTGAAAATGGCCAT
>PVKV010036333.1:0-15791 GCA_004027835.1 Alouatta palliata
GAGTGAGTGTGAGGCTGCTGTGGGTTCTGAGTGAGTGTGGGGCTGCTGTGGGTTCTGAGTGAGTGTGGGGCTGCTGTGGGTTCTGAGTGAGTTTCGGGCTGCTGTGGGTTTTGAGTGAGGCATGGGGCTTCTCATATGTTTTGAGCACCCGCTCTGTGAAGGGTCCCGCGACACAGGGAGAAACAGGTGGAAGAGTGAGGCCTCCTCTCCGGAGCTGCAGGAGTAAGAATGAGGCTCTGCCAGAGAGGAGCAGGCCCCGGGGTTCGCTGGGGCAGCCTAGCTGTCCAGGTCTCTATGGCTTAACACCACGAAGTGAATTCCTACTCACTTTCCATGTCTGGGGCCACCTGGGCGCTTGTGTACTCTGTCCCTCTGGGGCCTCCTGCCCCATGAGCACACTGTCCCATGGCCCCTTCCCTGTGTCTCCATGTCTGAGGCCAGCTGGGTGCTTGTGTACCCTGTCCCTCTGGGGCCTCCTGCCCCACGAACACAGTGTCCCATGGCCCCTTCCCTGTGTGTCCATGTCTGGGGCCACCTGGGCGCTGGTCTGCACTGTCCCTCCCACCCACGATGCCACTGTTGCCTCTTCCCCGTATCTCCATGTCCTCTCCTTCTCCTACAGGGACGTCAGTCATTGTACTTAGGGCCCACCCTGGATCCAGGACGATCTCACCTCGAGGTGCTTCACTCATGAGGTCTGCAAGGACGCTGTTCCACGTAGGCACATTCTGAGGCTCCAGCTGGACATTCCCAAAGAGGTTAACAGGCACTTAGGATTTTGTTCTTCCACTTTACAGTTGGTGAAACCGAAGTTTAGGGAGGCTCACCTTGCTCCAAGCCTCTAGTTTGAGACAGGCTGGGGGCCTCTGCCCTTGGTCACCCCACATGCCTCAGAGTCATAGAACTTCAGGGCCGGAGGAAACCCTAATCGGAGCTGGAAGTCGGCTCACAGATGTCTACTCCATGACTTCACGAGAAGGAGATGAATTCTCCTGTCTGGAGTCACCTGGGTACTCAGGGATGAGTGAGGGTGACTCTCATTCTGTGCCCTTTCCTCCCCACCTCCTGCCTTTGGGTGACAGCTGTGTCCCGAGTGTCTTGTTAGGTTGGTGTTTTGGTGTCAGGAAAGGTGCTCCAGAGAGGAAGCGGGCCTTGTGCAGCCAGGGTACCTTGTCAGATGCATGAAGGCAGAGAGGGTTTGGGGAGGTGGCTCAGAAAGGGACTGTTTTTCTTTTTCTTAAATGGAGGGAAGGTGGTCAGAGACTGTGGAGTCATCTGGATGACTCCAGCTCTGCATGCCGGCCTTGGAGGAAGCCGAAGGAGTGATCAGGCATGACCGTGAGGGACGCCTCCGAGCCACCCGGCTGTTGAGCGAACCTCAGGCTGCCGGGGCTGTGGGGGCATGCCCCATCTTCTCAAGTTTCCAGAAAACTTTGGAAAGCAAGTGCATGGAAACTGCTTTAAAAGACACCAGCTTTATTTTTTTTAAAGCCAGATTTTTTGACAGGCGATGTCAACACATTTTTCTCAGCTCTTTATTTCAGTTCTTAAAATGCTTGCCAGATTCTGCAGCACAGTTCTGGATGTCTGGGTGCTCGACAAGGACACCTCTTTGAGGACACCGCCTGCGCGGTCCCGGCCCAGCCCCACCCCTGGCGAGTGAGGTTAAAGCCTGCAGAGGTTTTTGTTCTTAGAGATCCCGGGACCCTCACAACCATCCCTTGGTTCGCATGGAGGAGGGGCTTGGATACTTCATAAATTCTCCCGCCGGAGTTTCAGCTGCTTTAACCACGGTCCTCTTGAGGCATTTTCATAATATAGAAACCAGCTGCGTGTGGGAGGAGTGCACTCAGCAGGTGAAGGGCTGATGGCAGAGTCTGAGGAAGACAGCCCTGCCAGCCCCAGGCACGCCCGGGGAACTGGAAACTTTCTTCAGCGTGTGGAAGCTCCCACCTCTTGGAGACACCTTGATCCACCCACCTGTAAAATGGGAATCATAAATGAAAACGTAACTTTCAGGGTGCTACGAAAATGAAATGATTGTCTACGTAAAGCACTTAGCTTGGGATCTGGTCTGCGGTCACTACCTTGATGTTTTTTAATTAAGAGCAGCTTCATTACTAGAATGTATAGCAAATATAGAGGCTAACTTTGTATCTTTTAAGTAATGTTTGTGGTAACAGGGTTTCAGGTTGTGTTTGGTATCAGTGTTCATATGACTGGGCTAAGTCCAGTGTTGATGTAGCAGCGTTTCATATCAAGCGTATGTGAGTTTGATCACAGTGTGAACTTTCGGTCCCATTCTCCTTGATGCCCCGCTGGCTTACTTATTGCTGTAGTCCAGTCACCAAGGGGGGTCATGCGTTTGGTGTATGTCTGCAAACACGGAGGAAACACCTCATTTATATGATGCAATTTACCTTTTCTTATCGTTTGGACTTTTCTGAGCCCACTGGATTGCTTGTTTCGTTATTTGAATTTTGCAACACAGTGCTGAATTTCATTTTGGAAATAAGTCATGAGCATCTGTCTGCTTCCTATGAAGACGTGCGGTGTGTCCAGCTACGTGTAGTTCTCACAGGCGGGGACCTGCCTCCTGGCTGGGACACGGTGGTGACCGTTTTCTCTTCCTTCCTCTTCTCCTACAAATCTATTTGAAACGTTCCACTCTAGAGGAAGCTACTGTAATCTGCTCCTTAAGATTTGTCCCAGGAAGAGGAAAATCATGCTTTATACTTTCAGCTTACTAAATTGAAAAATATGCATAATGGTATTCTTATTAATTCATTCATTATTCTGTTAACATTCAATGCTGCCTCTGGCGGTGTCTGCTTTCAGTACCAAAGAAAATGCAAAGGCATGTTTGATGGGGCGTGTTTCAGATCTCAGAATCAGCCTGTTTCTCTTCTGACGCCGAAGGCCACCAGATGTCAGTGTAAACTCACAAATCACACCCTACACGGCGTTGACTTCATCGTTTGGTCTAAGTGTTGCCTTTTCCTTTCCTATTTTGACTTCTGAAGATGAGGAGGGACTTTAAGGGAATTTGCACAAAAGGTCTGTGAAGACTTCAGGCATCAGATATTGTGGGAGATTTCTTTTTTCTTTTGCTCTTTCCAAACCTCCCAGATAATCACGCCGTGAACTCATGGTCCCTGCCCTGAGCACGGGATGGTTCTGTATCGGGGCTTTGTTACAAGGATGGATTCTAGGTGGGGCTGCAGCGAGGCTCTGCTTGGGCACCCGGGGTCTTCCATCTCAATCCTGGGCCCAGGACCCAGGACCTAGGGCTGGGCTTGTGCACAGCCTGACCTCCTTACAGGCAGATGTTGGTTGTCTCCCTGGAGGGTCCCTTGCCGGTAGCCTGAGCACACTCAGCCTCGTTCATTGCTCAGGGCCGGCAGCTGAGGGCGAGGCCCGTGCAGGACAGACCCTCTGCAATATTTATAGCATTTTCCCGATTCCGTGTTGAGAGGTAGAGCAATTTGACTGGAGTGCCTGCTCTGATCCTGGAGCTCTGTCACCCAGGGTCTGTTTGATAACAGCAGAGGAACGAAATGGGCCGAAACATTAATGCAAAAAAACAAAATCAGGAGCATTTTCCAAGTTCAGCCCGGTATCCAGGAGGCAGTCAGCTATGTATCCAGTGGCGCGGGGATGGGGTAATTTTCTAGAGGTGCATGGACAGGGCAGGACTCTGGGCGCCGTCAGCGTCACACGCCAGCAAGTGGCCACGGCTGGACTCAGGTTTGAGGGAGAGACTGGGGAGGCTTCCAGAGCTGCACCTGCCCTGGGAAGGGGCAGTTGATGATGCAGGGGCTCCAGGTGTGACCAGCTCTTCCTTCCTGAGGTGAGTGGTGCTGCAGGTCTCAGTGTGCAGCCACATGTCTCAGGGAGAAGCCACTTGTGGCTGTGGCATGCAGCATTTCTCTTTGCTGCTGGGAAGATTTTCCGAGTTTTCCACGTGGAGGCTCCACACACAACAGATGAGCTTCACTGTATTAAGAGTATAGAGGGCACAATCTTGGTTGGATTCAAAAAAATTCTTATTAAAAATATCTGGTAGCACGTAACTGGATAAATCATATCCTGCAGCGGGAAAGCGCTGTGCACGCCCTGTTGCTTAGCAAGCCTGCGGAAGCTGTGTGTTGTCACCTCCCAATGCAGAGACGGAGGGTTGCATGCTGCGGCTGTTTTGTGTACTTTTTAGGCATTATGCTAAAAAAGTTTCCTCCAGAGGGCTGTTCATGAGAGGCTAGCTTTTCAGAGGTTTTCAATGGGAGAACCTCAGCCCTCCTGGACCAAGCCTCTGCTTGGAACAAATACCGAAGCTTTCATTTGAGTTTTCCTATAGGTAGGGCAGCCTCTGTGGCCATGCCTGACTTTAATCTGGGTGTTGGCACTGCTAGGACCCCAAAATCCTAAGGGGGATGTGACACCCAGCAATCCTACAAGTCTCCCAGGCACCCCGGGAGGATGTGGATCCCAGGCGTCCTAGGGGGTGTGGATGTTCCTGACGCTGTCTTTGTGGTTGGGGAAACCCTGTAACAACCTAGCTCCTCCTGGGGCCGGGGAGCTGGAGGCCACGGGACCCAGGCTCTGCCTTGTATTTGTGGCACAGGACTCCTGAATGGCTGGTGTGGTAGGGGTGGGTGGAACCAAACAGGGATTTAAGGAATGCAGCCAGCAGTTGCCCAAAGCTGCCTTCCCCTGGGGAGCCCCTGTCCTCGCGGGTCCTGAGCTCTTCATCCTGTGGACCGGCTCAGCCTAGCTCAGTGCCTGCCCCGGGACAGGAGGTTGGGGGTCTCACAGCCGCTGCAGCAGCAGGAGGGTTTCGTGCCAGAAGTGCGGAGACCTCAGAGGCACACACAGAACCCCTGTCTACTCAGCCAGCAGGCGAGCTGCTCCTGTCAAAGTCCGCCCACATGCATTCCTGGCTAGTGGCTCAGGCAAGGTCTGACATCTTCCTGTGTGGGTCACAGCAGCACAAACCTTCAGCACGCGTCCCCTCCCCGCACCCGGCGTTCCGGGTCACGTACAAGTCTCGGGCCTACGGTGTGCTCTGAAGAAGCGATGTTTGTAGAGTGGGTCTTTGCTGTTGTCATGGCGATACCTTTTATTACCGCAAGTCCAGAGGCCTCAAATCCCCGGAAGAGGCAGCACGTGCGGGACCCCCACCCCGGCGTCCTGGCGTCATTTTCGTGACCATCGTAATTGACTTCCTTTTCTTTGGGAAGTGCATGAGTAATTATAAAAATGGAATTGTAGTATTCTTTGTGACTTTTACCCTGCATTTTAAACTTCATTACCTTGACTGGGTGACTTTGTGCAACAGGCATAAAGCAAATATCCACTTCCCTGTTTCCAACCATCGTGGTTTTTTCTAAAGTGCATCATCCCAGCATCAGAATTTCAGAACTCCGGGGAAATTAAGATTCAGCCTCGTGGGACTTTGGGAGTTTTTGGAGTGGGGGTGCAGGACCCCTCCTGGAGGGGGTCTTGGTGGGCGACCCTCAGAACCCAGGTGGTCGCAGTCCCAGCCCCCCACCCCCCGCCTGCCTGCTGCCCACCCGAGTCCACTTCTGGTCCAACAGGCTGCGTGAACAGAAGTGATATCTCCGGGCATGATTCTCAAACCTGGAGCCCCAGAGGATTGCCTGGGAGCTGTTATAGAACAAGGGCAGCTGGACCCGTGCCAGGACCTGTCCAAGGGTCAGGTCCTGGGCGGGGCCTGCATATCAGGGTGGAATCCTCGTAACTCCTGTGTGCAGCTTGGTGGAGGTGTGCTCTTCAGGTCAGCTCTGGAGCTGTTTACATTTTACCATCAGTACAGGGGGGCCTGCGATGGGTGTGTGTGTCTCATTCGCTTGACTTCCTGCTGATGGGGCATCTCCTGGCAGAGGCACTCACGTGTGCTCCCCTGGCCTGATGGGGCAGGTTTTTCCCCGGCCACGTGCCCACGTGCATTCCATCTGCTCGGCCTCCCGAGTGCACAGCTGAAGGTGGTCCAGACCTTAATGAGGAAATTTCACCAAAACTTGCCGTGTCCAAACAAGGACTTTCTGGAAAGGGACAGACGTCTCTCCCGGCTGCCTCAGGAGGGTGGCCTGTGCAGAACATTCAGGAATGCAGAGAGCGTGTAGGATGGAGCCGGGAGTCCTGAGGGTCCTCGGGTCAGACGCAGCGGCGTGGCGTGAGAATGGCACTGGGTAGATGGCCAGCGGCTACACCTTGCCTTTTCTGGGGTGTCCGTGCTGTGGGCTGACTCACCCCCACCCCGCCCCTCTCAGAAGACACAGGTGAAGCCCTGACCTCAGAACCTCAGACCACAGACCAATCTGGATACAGCTGTGCAGGTGCAGCTAGTTCAGATGAGGCCATCACGTGGCGCTGATCCAGTCTGCCTGTGCCCTCACAAGGGGAAATGTGGACACAGGCGGGAAGCGCTGTGGGGAGATGTGGTGGTGATGGCGTCCACGAGCAGGGGGCCTGGACGGAGCCCTCACAGTCTTGGGAGGCACTGGTCCTGCCCACCCTGGGTCTGCGCTTCCAGCCTCCAGCCTGGGAGACTATGCGTGTCTGTGGTGCATAGTCTGAGGCCCTGCAAACTCACACAGAGACTCTCCCGCCTTCTGCTCACGCTCTCTGGGTTGCTTCCGGATTCACGAGGCTGCCTTGCACCCCTGACCCCAGCTCCTCTCCTCCTCCCTCACCAGCTCTGTGCCTCCCGGCCTTGGCAACCAGGAAAACCGACATTTCCATGTAAGTGTCTAAAAAAAATTCTCATTTAGTCTCATAAACTAAAGTCTTTGCCCAGAGTAGCCCCTCTCCCCCGCCTCCTCTCTCTCCCCTCTCACCTCTCCCCACTCTCCCCCCTCTCCACCTCCCCTCTTTCCCCTCTCTCCCCACTCTCCCCTCTTTCCCCTCTCTCTTGTCCTGCCTCCGGGGGTGCCCGACTGGTGTTTGTGTGCTGCATGGGTTTGCAGGGCTGGGTTTGATGGAGGTGAAAAAGGCACCCCGGAGGTCATGGTCACCTGGAGGGAAGTCTCACAGGATGCTTAGCGCAGTGGATAGCTGGGCCAGAGCAGCAGCATGCCTGTGAAAGTGGCCACATGGGAGAGTTTAGAGGTGGGTGAGTGCCCACACGTTGAGTCACAGCCTCGGAGGTCGCAGAAGGAAGAACAGGAACTCCCCCAGCAGAGTACAGGACAGCCCGTCGTCCCCATGCCCGGGGCTCTGTGCTGCAGAGAAGTCTCAGGAAGGAATTGCATCTTTTGCTTTGAACATTTTATCAGCCAGCCTGAATCTGGCCTTGAGCGAACGCAGTGTGCTGTGGGGACTGCAGTAATGACAGCTCAGGGTCCTGCTGTAGTTCTTTTGTGAGAGACGATTGTTCTGTTAGAAAGGAATTTGCATGTCAATTATTAAATTGGTGCAAAAGTATTTGCAGTTTTTGTCATTGTTGCTAAAACTGCAATTACTTTTGCACCAGCCTAATCCATCTGCAATGACAAGCTGTGAAAGGAACTCTGACCGAGGCGCAGGGCTCTGCTTGCAGGTGCTGCTGCCGCTGGGCCCCAGGGCATGCAGAGCAGGTGCTTAGCCCGGGATAGGGAAGCTGGCGTTGGGCCAGGCCTAACAGAGATGCTGGTGGGATGCCCGTCCCCCGAGGATGAACCCGACTGCATCTGGCCATGGGCACTCTCAGCCTGGGCTCCTCAAAACTGCCTCAAGTACCAGCTTCTGTGGAAGGTTCCAGGTTTGGGTGAGGTGATATGTTTTATGAAAAAAAAAAAAAAAAAAGGCACAAAGTGAAATAAAAGTCATCATAAGGGTGTGGGGTGTGCAGGCTTTAAGAGTAGGTTTTGATGACTTGCAAAGGCCCTAGGCCATCAGGGAGGAATTTATTCTTAATCTGGTACAAAAGTTGTGGTGAAAACGGTCTTAAATAGTTGTGCTTGCCTCCTCATCCACGGGTGGAAATGTAGGGACAGAGGGAGGAAGTGCTGGTGCCTCTGGTGGCCACGGGATTTGCAAGATTGGGCCGGCCGCCATCTCCCCTCACGCTTCGCCTCCCTCTGCCAAGAGGCCAAACCTTGCACACTGAGCACTTGCAGGTGGTGAAAAGCTCAGAAAATCCCTTTTCCCGGCTCCTCACTGGTGAAATGGATCCAGTGAAACGATGACCCTGACAGCTCAAGGAGGCCTGGGGGGCACCCAGATTCACTGTCTCTGAGGAAAAGAGGGTGTGAGCGGGCACGTGCCTGGTTGACACACAGACATGCGTGCTGCAGCTGCACACACCAGTTCATACACAGCTGTACACACCTGGTTCACACACACCCAACATGGATAATGCACACACACACCTGATTCACACACACCCAACATGGATACTGCACACACACACCTGGTTCACACACACCCAACATGGATACTGCACACACACACCTGGTTCACACACACCCGACATAGATACTACACACACACACACACACACCTGATTCACACACACCTGACACGGATACTGCACACACACACACCTGTTTCACTGCAGCTGCATACACCCAACTTGCACCCACCTGACATGGCTACTAAACACACATGCTCGATTCACACACACCTCACACACACCTGACATGGGTACTGCACACATGCCCAATTCTCACACACCTGACACAGATACTGCACACACACACCCGGTTCACACTCACCTGATATGGTTACTGCACACATACACCCAGTTCACACACACCTGACATGGATACTACACACACACACCCACTTCACTGCAGCTGCACACACCTGACTCACACCCACCTGATGTGGCTACTACACACACACACACTCAATTCACACACACCTGACACAGATACTGCACACACGCGCTGAATTCACACACACCTGACACAGATACTGCACACACACCCAGTTCACGCCCACCTGACATGGATACTGCACACATACACCCGGTTCACACACACCTGACACAGATACTGCACACACATGCCCAATTCACACACACCTGACAGAAACTGCACCACACACACCTGACATAGATACTGCACACACACCCAGTTCACACCTGACACAGATACTGCACACACACACCCGGTTCACACACACCTGACATAGTTACTGCACACACACCCAGTTCACACCTGACACAGATACTGCACACACACACCCGGTTCACACCCACCTGACATGGATACTGCACACACACACCCGGTTCACACCCACCTGACATGGATACTGCACACACATGCCCAATTCACACACACTTGACACAGAAACTGCACATACACACACCTGACATGGATACTGCACACACACACACCTGGTTCACATGCACCCGACATGGACACTGCACACACACACCCGGTTCACATGCACCTGACATGGATACTGTACACAGACACCCAGTTCACACACACCCAACACGGACACTGCACACATGCCCAGTTCACACACACCCGACATGGATACTGTACACAGACACCCAGTTCACACACACCTGACACGGATACTGCGCACACACACCCAGTTCACATACACCCGACATGGACACTGCACACACACACCCAGTTCACATACACCCAACACGGACACTGCACACATGCCCAATTCACACACACCTGACACGGATACTGTGCACACACACACCCAGTTCACATACACCCGACATGGACACTGCACACACATGCCCAGTTCACACACACCCGACACAGATATTGCACACACACACCTGGTTCACACACACCCGACAGGGACACTGCACACACACACCCAGTTCACACACACGCCAGATTCACTACAGCAGCACAGATGTTGGTTAGGTGTTCAGGTGATTCTCATGAGCAAACTAAAGTCACCTTCCTTTCTTGGTTCTAAGGTGGGAAGGACGGCGTGGAGCTCACAGAGTTTCAGCCTGGGTGATACCTGCATGAGAGGGAGGGGCAGCCTCACTTGCAACCTTGTTGGATAATTGAAGTCAACAGGTTGGGTTCCTCCCAGCCTTGGCCCCCAGCCCTTCCTCACAGTGCCATATGCAGCAGGCATTCACAGCTCTCGGGGCAGGCCTCACGTACAGTGGTGGGGCGACAGTGATTGGTGGCAGTTCATGTCTTCCTGGGAATTGCTGAGCCACGAGCAAGGAGAAGCCAAAGGTTCTTCCCAGAGTTACCACCTCCTTTTCCTCAGAGTGCATGGACGCTGCTGTGGGGCTCAGGGCGGCGGCAGCCCAAAGGAGCAGGCAGGATCCCTGGAGCCTGGGCTGCTGCGGGCCGTGACCATATGAGCGGCAAACACCTTGCCATTGTGTGTGTGTTACAAGTGACAGAAGCTTCCTCACTAATACAGTTAATCGTGTACCATTTATACAGACACTTAAAAAATCAGTGGTGGGCAAGTCACTCAGGAACCCCTGATCTGTTCTCCAGTCAGGGAGTGGAAGATGCTGGGAGCTGTGCCTGGCTGTTGAGGGAGTGGTCACGTTTCTGGTCCTTGAGCAGGGTCCGGCCGCCACAGTAATACACACTGTGCTGACCTCAGGATGGCCAGGACGACCCCAGAATGGAGGTCAAAGTAGGAGCACTGGAGGGGGCCTGGCTCTCACCTGGGGGGCTGTGGAGATCCCATTCTCAGCTGGCCACGCTGTGTCTGTGTGTCTCAGACCCATGGTAGAGTGACGGTGTGGAGAAGCCAGGCATATTCCAGTTATAGTATCCTGAGAGCATCAGGAAAGACAGCCTTTGGGGCCACTGCACAGCTGGCTTCGGGGGCCCATGCCCCCCCCACTCCCCACCAGCCCCAGTGGCTCCAGGCACCACCCAGAGGGCTGCACTGCCCACCTCTGCTTTCACCATCCTCCAAAGTCCCTCATGACTGCCAAATGACATGTGACCTTGCAAACCCATGTCTGGCTTTAAAGCAGCACCCATGACCCTTCCCGAGTCCATTTTAGGGCTGGATGCCTGTGGGTGCGATGGGAATCCAGGGCCCAGCGTGGGTGCAGCCTTGGCTGAGGGTCCTGCGGGTGGACGGTCGGTTTTCATGATGATAGCAACAGTGGGCCCCAATGTCAGTTTTCATGCTGACCGTGATGGGGGAGAGGGCGTGCAGGTGGCTCCCAGCTCAGGGCGAGGGGGCGGCTTCCCCGGGCATCAGGGACAGACAGGTGTTGAGGGAGGAAGCCAGGGTGGCTGCTCTGGGGACTGCGGGCTTGCTGGTTTCTCTGTAGCCTGTTTGAGTTGCGAGGCCTTCTGGCTGAGCTCGCCCAGCTGTGCACTGCCCAGGGCTGTTCTGTACTGTCTGACTCTGTGTGCTTGGGGAAGGGCTGTCTAGGCAGCTGAGGTGCTGATGTCTGTGAGGAGGTATCAGATCCTGGGATTCTGATTTCTTGTGTGGAAGTCGTGCCGCTGAAACGCAGGTGCCCTGAGGTCTGTGGCATTTGCCTCTGGGGGGCTGAGGCGTGCCCCAAGCTTCGGCTGTGGCTCCACTCAGCACAATGCCACCAGCAAGCACTCGCCTCATGGTCCAAGTAGATAATCAGATCACTACCGCCTCCCTCCCTCCATGGAGGTTTTTAGGACAACTGCTGTGCCTGGACCCGGTGCTAGGAACTGGGTGAGGTGCAACATCCTCTCCTGGAGGGTGGGCTTGGGTAGGGACAGTTGGTGGCACCACTGGAGACTCAGGCAGGAGTCACAGGTCATGGGCGTGAGTCCTGCCCTGCCAGGGAAGACACTGAGGTTCAGCTGCTTGCGGAGAAGTCACAGGTCATGGGCGTGAGTCCTGCCCCACCAGGGAAGACGCTGAGGTTCAGCTGCTTGCTCAGGAGTCGTGGGTCATGGGCGTGAGTCCCGCCCTGCCAGGGAAGACGCTGAGGTTCAGCTGCTTGCTGAGGAGTTGTAGGTCACGGGCGTGAGTGCCGCCCTACCAGGGAAGATGCTGAGGTGGATTTTCTTGCTCAGATGTGGGTGAGAAGGAAGCAGGGAGAGATGGGGATGCCTCTTCCCAAGACATCACAGACCTGAGCACAGCCGCCGCCTTCACAGGAAGCTCCTACGTTGTGCTGTGAGTTTTTAACGTGGGGGTTCACTGCTTTCCTCCTGGCTTCAAAGGGGCATCTGTTTCTCCACATTGAGGAGCCTTTTTCTTTTCTGACCTGCTGCCTCTGCACCCCATGATTCTCCTTCGTCAAAGGTTTGCTTTCTGCTGGGCAAAGCCAGGGAGGGACAGACAGTCCCCAGCCTGGGGTGGGCCTCCTGCCACCCTCTGTCTCCACTGTGGGGCCAGAACTGTTCGTGACACCATCACCCAACACCCGTCCCTCCACCGTGGGGCCAGAGCTGTCTGTGACACTGTCCTGCCTGGGCCTTGGGCCTTGGATCCCTCTAGGGCATGCGCAGGGTCAGGAGAGGAGGCGTGACAGCTGCAGAGACCCAGGCCTTCCCTTCCCTGTGGGAACGTCGCAGGGCTTGCCCAAGGCCACATGGACAGCTGCATTGGACAGAGACCTTTCGGTGACTCTGCATTTTGGGGTTTAATTTTATCCACCAAATGTGGAATAAGCGCCTGGCATATGGATACTGGAGTCACGGCAGTGCCCACAGCAGAGTCTTGTCTCCATGGAATCAGAGGGCACTGACTCCCACCAGTGTAAATTCAGTGCAGATGCAAAATCAGCAGAGAAGAGGGCATGGGGTGCCCTGGCCAGCAGCATGAGCCAGCCCCGCTTCTGGGAGTCGAGCTGAAGTGCTGAGGCAGCTGTGCATTTGGGAGCTGGGATGCATGTGTGTACAGAAGTTGTACCCCCAGATTTCCAGTTTGGGGAGGTGCTGGGGCACATGCCTCCTAGTGCCGTGGACAGCTCAAAATTCAGCACGTGGATACCTAGTCCTGTGGTGGCTGGGTGGCCCCTGAGTCACACAAGATGTACGTGGACTTATCATGAGCCTCGTGAGCCTCTCTCCCACTGGGGTGTCCTCCAGGGTTCTCCCTTTCCCCAGGCGTGTTTGGAGGCAGTGGCTGGATGTGCTGGCTCCTCATCTCCTCCCTTTTACACCCCGTATCCCACCTCTCCCCAGCTCTGCTGGGCACTGGCCATACCCCCTTTCCCAGATGGGAACTTGACTGATGGTCTGGACTGAGAGGGAGAGGCCTGGGTGGGGGAGGTCTCGGGGGCAGCGTGGGAGCCTCTGTGGATTCGGGCATCCCTGCTCTTGTTTTGTCTTCCCTCCGCTGGGCACCTGCTGGTTTCCAGGCTGCTGTCAGTCCCGCGAGCCCCTCTGTCTTCCTGGCTTCTCCCCCGAGCCCCTCTGTCTTCCCGGCTTCTCCTGCCCTTGGGAATTGCGATCCATTCGCCTTTTTGTTTTCCTTTCAGCCCCTTTCAGTTTTGTCTCAGGAATAATTTCGTGCACTATCAGATGATCAAGGTATTTTACTAACGACATTTCTTCCTGAGAATTTGCTCTAGTTATTAAACTAGCATTCCCCCCTTTGAGTTTCTCTGATGGTAACAGCTCTTCACTAGAATGCCTGGGACCCAGTGTGTTGTGGCACCTGAGGGGCCATCCTGGGCAGCCTTGCTGCTGCGCTGCGCCAGGGTCTCTCTGCCTCCATGCTGCTGCCTTGGGGTCCCCATGTCATGGCACCTGTGGGGCTGTCAAGGGTCCCCATGTCGTGGCACCTGTGGGACCGTCCTGTGGCAGCCTTGCTGCTGCGCTGGGCCAGGGTCTCTCTGCCTCCATGCCGCTCCTTTGGAGTCCAGCAGCTTCTGGGTGGCAGCAACACAGAAGAGGAGCTTTCGGTCTGTTTTCTCAGTGGAGGTTTCTGAAGACTTTTCACTGCTGGAGAAAGGGGAAGAAGCCCGGTACAAATAACAAACGAGGAAGTGGAGCCTCCCATGGCAGCCTTCCTCGCTCACGGGATGCAGCCTGGGTCTGAGGGTCTTGGAGGCCGCCTTCCAGGTGAACTGTCAGAGGCTCAGGAACCCGGGGAGCCCCTGGCACTGCAAGCATCGCTGCTTCCATCATTGGGCCCCACATCCCCCACATGTTCCCTGGAGATGGCACCGCTTTCTCTCTTCGATTCTGCATCTCGTCACATGTGTCGGTCCCTCGGCGATAAGCGGCCTTGGCCATGGGAGGTGGAGCAGGGCCCACCACAGTCGCGAGAGCTCTGGGTTTGCTGCCTGCTCAACTTCCCTCAGGAGGGGAGGATGTTCTGTGTCCAGGATGTTCCTTACAGGATTTGGGGGTCTGCGGGGGGTGGGATGGGGGCTGCTGGTTGGTGTTTGAGGAGCTCAGCTGCAGCCAGGACGTATCCCGAGGACTTGCCTCAGCTGCGGGCAGGCACAGAGCAAGGCTGCCTCCATTTGTGAGAGGATGCCTGCAGCCCAGGGAAGCTCTGAGACTGGCCCTAGAGGCTCTGTCTGCATCTGTGGCTGGGGCCACGGTGTCCTGCGCTGAGGCTGGTCTCTGCTGCTGGGGAGATGCTGCCTCAGGAACTGCAGGAGGGTGACTCCCCCTGCCCCTCACTTTCACCCCGAGGGGAACCAGAGCTGAGAGGAGAAAGCATGCCCCGTGTTCTTGTTAGATGTGTGTTGGCCTCACCTCTGCAGCATAATGATGTGGACATGGCTTTGGAGCTCAGAAAAATGGACTTGAGCCACCGTAAAGCGATCTCATTGGATTTGCTGGCTGTGGTTTTGTTGCGATGTCGAGAGGCTTTCTGTCCAGGTTCTGAGGAGCTGTGTGTCTGGTAGACAAAGAGCAGCAAAGCAAAACAAAACCCAAGCCAGAATGCTGCTCAAGGCTGAGAGTGAGGAGGATGGGACAGCGTGGGTTCTCTGCGTGACATCTGTCTCTCCGTCCACATGGAGCAGCACATCCGCTTGGTTCAAAAGTGACGAAGACACTGGTCTTCACAAAATATTGATCAGTTATGCGGTTTTTTCTTGACAAAATTCTTGATGTTCGTCGGGGTCTTTAGTTTAGGTGTCCTCATTAAAACCACTAAAGACTCGAAAGCACAGCTTTTATGATGACATAGAAGCATCCATTGTGTGAAGAAGGGGTCTCCTCACTCCAGTGTGAAAGGCGGCATGAGCGCCCTCAGGTGTGGTCAGAGCAGATCTCTTGCGTGCACGGAGTTTGGCAAAACCTTACTGGTGCTGGTCTGCAGACTCACTGCCCTTCCCAGCTTTGCTCCCCTGTGGGACTGCACGTGCCGGGGACTAATGAGTCCTGATTCCCACTCCCCTTGCTGGGAGAGCTCCAGTTGACAACCAGGGAGTGAGTATTTAAATATCTCAACTATACCACCCCTGGGCTAGGATGGTTCCATTGCAGGAGGAGCTGGCTGGGCTCGGGTGGGATGGTTCCGATGCAGGAGGAGCTGGCTGGTCTCTGGTGGGATGGGTCCGATGCAGGAGGAGCTGGCTGGGCTCGGGTGGGATGGGTCCGATGCAGGAGGAGCTGGCTGGTCTCGGGTGGGATGGGTCTGATGCAGAAGGAGCTGGCTGGTCTCGGGTGGGATGGGTCTGATGCAGGAGGAGCTGGCTGGTCTCGGGTGGGAAGGTTCTGATGCAGGAGGAGCTGGCTGGTGATGCACCTTTCACTGGAAACCCAACCTTCCTTGTCTCACTTTTTCTTCTTTTAAAAATTTGTTTTATTTTCTTTCTTTTTCTTTTCTTTTCTTTTCTCTTTTCTTTCCTTTCCTTTCCTTTCCTTTCCTTTCCTTTCCTTTCCTTTCCTTTCCTTTCCTTTCCTTTCCTTTCCTTTCCT
>PVKV010036334.1:0-15773 GCA_004027835.1 Alouatta palliata
AAAAAAAAAAAAAAGACAGCTACTGGCACCTAGAGGGATGAAACAGAGTCCCAGAGCTATGAGGGAGGTGGGATTAAGTGGGTCCGTTAACTTGAGTCTCTGGCGCTGGGGCCCAGAGAAACTGGTTCCGGTACTTGTGGCTTTTTGACCTTAACTGGCCTAGGTTTCAATATAAGTGAGCATTTGAACTAGGAAAAAATGGGTACATGTGCCCACTGCAGAAAGTTTATAATAAACAGAAACAGCTACAGCCAACACACAGAACGCTTACTAGTGCCGGCATTCTGAGGGCCTTCACACTGACCGACTTGTTCAATCACTTCACAACCTGTAGAAGCAAAAATCTGCCCGCTTCCAAAGTTAGCACACATTTAATATGGCACGGTCAGGAAAACAAAAACAAAATATTTTGCAGCCCAAGATAAACCAACACTAGCAGGTTCAACTCCGACTAGTTGTGGTACCCAGAATAATAAAACCTTGAGTGTTGCCAGTGAACCTGGACTCCTTAATGAATTCAATTTCTGGCCAGGCATGGTGGCTCACGCCTGTAATCCCAGCACTTTGGGAGGCCAAGGTGAATGGGTTGCCTGAGCTCAGGAGTTCGAGATCAGCCTGGGCAACATGGTGAAACCTTGTCTCTACAAAAAATTTTTTTAAAAAAACAGCAGGAACTACAGGCATAGTCCCAGTTACTTGGGGGACTGAGATGGGAGGATCACTTGAGCCCAGAAGACTGAGGCTGCAGTGAATTGAGATTACACCACTGTACTCCAGCCTGGGTGACAGAGCAAGACCCTGTCTCTGAAGAAACAAACAAGCAAAAACAAAAATTCCCGTTCCTAATTTTTGTAATGCTGGTGTCTAACAACGTCGTGGCCCTAGTAAATGTGGTAATCATGTGAGAAAGTCGCAATGAGAGGACAAATGTAAACTATATTAGTTTCTCAGTTACCATAACAAGTTAGCACAAAAAATTAGCTGGGCATACTGGTGCCATTAAATAACAGAAATTTGTGGTGGCTTAAACAACGGAAATTTATTCTCTCATAGTCCTGGGGACAAGAAGTCCAGAATCAAGGTGATGGCTGCGCCGTGTTCCTCTGAAGTGTGGAGGGGAGGCTCCTTCCTTGCCTCTGCTGGCTTCTGGAGGGTTTCTTGGCTGAGTCCACATCACTCCTATCTCAACCTCTGCCTTCACATGGCTTTCTCCACTGACGCCCTTGTCTTCTCCTGTTCTGCCTCTTATCAGAACTCTTGTCATTGAATTTAGAGCCCATGTCAATAATCCAGGAGGATCTCATCTCAAGATCTTTAAAAATTAATTACATCCACAAAGACCCTTTTCCCAAATAAGGTCACCACTCCCAGGCATTAGATCATGGACGTATGTTTTTGGGGCCACCGTTCAATGCATTATGTGAAGTAGTGGTCTCGAGGGTGTGTTTGTTTTACTTGGATGCTATGGCTGTGTTTTGGTATTTGGAGGATCATCCTGCAGTTCAGCTCCTGCACTCTTTGCAAGTCACTTGTTGCTTGCCTTTCCTGAAGATTTGCCTCAGAGTTTTTCTTTAACCAGATCTGTGATGTGGGTTGGTGCCATTATTATCCCTGTTTTATTTATTTATTTTGAGGTAAAGTTTTGCTCTTGTTGCCCAGGCTGGAGTTTAGTGGCGCGATCTCAGCTCACTGCAACCTCTGCCTCCCGGGTTCAAGAGGTTTTCCTGCCTCAGCCTCCCAAGCAGCTGGGATTACAGGCATACGCCACCACACCTGGCTATATATATATTTTTTTTTTAATTTTTTAAGATGCGGTTTCACCATGATGGCCAGGCTGGTCTTGAACTCCTGACCTCAGGTGATCCACCCACCTCGGCCTCCCAAAGTGCTAGGATTACAGGCGTGAGCCACCGCGCCCAGCCCTATTTTGTATTTTTTAAGTAGAGACGGGGATTCACCATGTTGTTCAGGCTGGTCTTGACCTCAAGTGATCCACCCGGCTCGGCCTCCCAAAGTGCCGGGATTAAAAGGTGTGAGCCACCGCGCCCAACTTATCACCCCTATTTTAGAGATGAGGCTACTGAGGCATAGAGAGGTTGATTACGTACATGTGAGTTACATGGATTCACACAGGCAGCCTGCTCCAGAAACACCAGCACCCATAACGTAACCACTCAAGAGATAACCAGCATTAGCCTTTGATGTTTAAACTTCCAGACTCTCTCTCTCTCTTACATATGTGGTGTGCATATGTATTTTATTTTTACAGAATAAGAATCAACCTGTTTCCATTTCACTATATACTCTTCAATCTAGTTTTTAGTTGCTGTGATCATTCATCACATGGATGGACATCACCTAATGCTATTAGTCCTACATCTTTCAATTCAACACTCTTGCATGCAGCCCTTTCTCTGTGCAAAGCACTTCTGCGTTAGGGAAGAGAGGTGAGAAAGCCAGGGTTTCTGTCCTTCAGGGGCTCTCTGGCAAGTGTGGTGATTCTCAGCCTTGAATGCATTCTAGAACCATCTAAGGAACTTTAAAAATATACCCAGCCACCCCACACCTCAGATCAAGTGTCTCTGAATTCCTGTAGCAGGGGCCTGGCATCAGTGATTCCAGTGTCCCAGTTAAGGGGGAGCTCTCAGGACCCCAGGGCACAAGCTCCCACCAGGATATGCTCAACACCTGCTCTCTCTGAAGCTCCTTTCCTGCCTCCTGTGCCTAGAGGCCAGACAGTTATTCCCTGGGTCTACTAGACTACAGAAGTCTCTGGAAAATGAATTAACCCGTTGGGTTCTGTACATATGCTCTGGGCCTTCCTGCCCATGTGGATGGCTCTGTTCTTCCAGCTCTTTTCTCTGTGTTTTTAAGTGGAGGAAAGAGGCAGGATATTAGTTAGTGGTTCAAGAGAAACATCACAGGTATGAGGATCAGAAAACCTAGGCTTTAGGGCTCTCTTGGAGCCCATATGACCCTGGCCTAGCCACTTGGCCTCTCTGGAAGATGGCAAAACAACAAACAAATAGCTTGCTCTCTTCAATACCTGTAAACTGGTGGGGCAGTTCTGAGTCTCCAGGGAATTCATCAAATTGGAAAGTGACCACAGCACCTCTAGTCCATAAAGGATTTGTGCCTCCAAGGCCAGGCGCGGTGGCCCACGCCTATAATCCCAGCACTTTGGGAGGCCGAGGCAGGTGGATCACCTGAGATCAAGAGTTCGAGACCAGTCTGGCCAACATGGTGAAAACCCGTCTCTACTAAAAATACAACAATTAGCTGGGTGTGGTGGTGGGTGCCTATAATCCTAGCTACTTGGGAGGCTGAGGCAGAAGAACTGCTTGAACCTGGGAGGCAGACGTTGTAGTGAGCCAAGATCGTGCCACTGCACTCCAGCCTGAGCAACAGAGTGAGATTCCATCTCAAAAAAAAAAAAAAAAAAAAAAAAGATTTGTGCCTCTGTACAAATCCAGGTGAATGCTGGATTCCAGCAGTCCCTCAAGTTTTCATGCAATTCACAACTTAAACAATACCTGGCCTGAAATGAACTTGCCTTAAGTGATGTTTAACTGACAAAGAAAGCACTGGGCCTGTGTCTTCACTGGAAAGATGATGAAGAGACTGCACATGGGAAAGGGTGGAGGAGAGACAAGAGGCTCCAAGAGCCACTGCTGCAACTCACCCAGCTTCATATGGCTCCTGGGGAAGGCTGGGAAACTCCGGCGGCAGCCTGCCCTCGCGCCCTCCCAGCAACCCACAGGGCCCGAGAGCTGCTTTCTAAACCTTGCAGCACAGGCTGGTTTGCCCACATTCACAGCTTCACACAGAGAGACTGCAAAACTAAAAATGCAAATTGAACAGATTCACAGCAGCTACAGATCTTACCGTTCCTGAAATGGGGTAAGGCCCATCTGGACATTTATGAAATTGGGCAACTTTGCTCTGAGACACTTCCATCTCCATTCTGCTTTTTTCTTCCCTCTTTTATACCTACTTAACCTTTTTTTTTTTTTTGAGACAGTTTCACTCTGTTGTCCAGGCTAGAGTGCAGTGGCATGATCTCAGCTTGCTGCAGCCTCCACTTCCTGGGTTCAAGCCATTCTTCTGCCTCAACCTTCCAAGTAGTTGGGACTACCAGCGCGCACTACCACACCCAGCTAATTTTTTGTATTTTTAGTAGAGATGGGGTTTGGCCATGTTGGCCAGGCTGGCCTCCTGACCTCAAGTGATCTGTCCACCTGAGCCTCCCAAAGTTCTGGGATTATAGGTATGAGCCACCGCGCCCAGCCCCAGTTAACCTTTTAAATGTCCAGTGGCCCTGACTCCCTCTCCTGTGCTCCCTCCCTCCCTCCACCATCTCACCCTCATCCCATTCCCATGCTACCCCTTCCAGTCAGCCTGAAGAGTTGTTGGAAAAACTACAGACTTTACAATCAGGCAGATCTGAATTTAATTCCTTACTAACTCTGTGAACTTGGGCCAGTTATAGAATCCCTTTGGGCCTCAGTTTCCTCATCTATGAAATAGGGACAAAGATATTTAGCTGATACAATCATACTTAGCTGATAGGGTTGCTGTGCTAATTATTTGAAGGTGCTTAATAAATGCAAGTTCTACATTTTTCCTTGGAAAGAGTCTGCTCTTATTTAAGTCTCGATACACATTTTATTATTATTATTATTTTTTGTGATGGAATCTTGGCTCTGTTGCCCAGGCTGAAGTGTAGTGGTGCAATCTCGGATCACTGCAACTTCCACCTCCTGGGCTCAGTTTTCTCCTGAGCCTCCCAAGTAGCTGGGATTACAGGCATGCACCACCACACTTGGATAATTTTTGTGTTTTTAGTAGAGACGGGGTTTTGCCATGTTGGTCAGGCTGGTCTCCAACTCCTGACCTCAAGTGATCCGCCTGCCTTGGCCTCTCAAAGTGCTGGGATTATAGGCGTGAGCCACCATGCCAGGCCTCCAGTATAAAATTTAATTATATCTTCCTTTTTCCCTGTCTGGGTATTAATACTTTTTATTATTTCTATTTTTTGAGACAGTGTTTTGCTCTTGTTGCCCAGGCTGGAGTGCAATGACATGATCTCGGCCCACTGCAACTTCTGCCTCCCTGGTTCAAGCGATTCTCCTGCCTCCGCCTCCTGAGTAGCTGGGATTACAGGCATGCACCACCTCGCCTGACTGATTTTGTTTTTTTTTAGTAGAGATGGAGTTTCTCCATGTTGGTTAGGCTGGTCTCTAACTCCTGACCTCAGGTGATCCGCCCTCCTCGGCCTCCCAAGGTGCTGAGATTACAGGTGTGAGCCACCATGCCCAGTCTACTTTTTATTATTAAAAATTATCTTTTTAGCTGGGCTCAGTGGCTGACACTGTAATCCCAGCACTTGAGGAGGCCAAGGCAGACAGATTACTTGAGGTCAGGAGTTTGAGACCAGCCTGGGCCAACCTTCCCGTCTCTAGTAAAAATACAAAAATTAACTGGTCATGGTGACACACACTTGTAATCCCAGCTACTTGGGAGGCTGAGGATGGAGAATCACTTGAACCCGGGAGGCAGAGTTTACAGTGAGCTAAGATCAGGCCACTGCACTCCAGCCTGGGCAACAGAGCGATATTCCATCTCAAAAAAAAAATTACTTTATATTTGTTTTTACTACAAAAGCAAGGCATGTTAATATGCTAAAAACCAAAATAAGGAAAAAGAAAACGGAAAACACCATAACCTTACCATCAGTACATTTACAATAAACAACCGCTCATTGAGTAGTGTAAGCCACAAAATGTGATCAGCCCATTATGTGATTTTTAAATTTAATCCTCACAACCTTATAAAATAGATACTATTTAAATTGTCATCCAACATGTGATTAAACAAGGCCGGGCACGGTGGCTCATGCCTGTAATCCCAGAACTTTGGGAGGCCAAGGCAAGTGGATCATTTGAGGCCAGGAGTTCAAGACCAGCCTGGCCAACATGGTGAAACCCCACCTCTACTAAAAATATGAAAATTAGCCGGGTGTGGTGGTGGGGCACCTGCAGTCCCAACTACTCAGCAGGTGGAGGCAGGAGAATCACTTGAACCCTGGAAGTACATGTTGCAGTGAGCCAAGATAGTGCCACTGCACTCCAGTCTGGGTGGCAGAGTGAGACTGTCTCAAAAATAAAAATAAGGCCAGGCACAATGGCTCATGCCTGTAATCCCAGCACTTTGGGTGGCTGAGGCGGGTGGATCACCTGAGGTCAGGAGTCCAAGACCAGCCTGACCAACATGGAGAAACCTCGTCTCTACTAAAAATACAAAATTAGCTGGATATGGTGGTGTATGCCTGTAATCCCAGCTACTTGGGAGGCTGAAGCAGGAGAATCACTTGAATCTGGGAGGCGGAGACTGTGGTGAGCCAAGATCGTACCATTGCACTCCAGCCTGGGCAACAAGAGCAAAACTCCATCTCAAAAATAAAATAAAATAAAAATAAATAAAACATTAAAAAATGTTTTTAAGACATATGATTAAACAAAATTTCAGAGAGGTTAGGTATCCTGTTCAAGTTTACACAGCCAGTGAGGAGCCCAGCTGGGACCTGCACCCAGGTCTGTTAACTTGAACTGTAAAGATTTATTCGCTATTTAGAAGTTTTATTTTGTTTTGTTTTGTTTTTTTTGAGACAGAGTCTCACTCTGACTCCCAGGCTAGAGTGCAATGGCACAATCTCAGCTCACTGCAATCTCTGCCTTCCGGGTTCAAGTGATTCTCCTGCCTCAGCCTCCTGAGTAGCTGGGATTACAGGTGCCTGCTACCACGCCCAGCTAATTTTTGTATTTTTAGTAGAGATGGGGTTTCACCATGTTGGCCAGGCTGGTCTCGAACTCCTGGTCTTAAGTGATCCGCCTGCCTCGGCCTCCCAAAGTTCTGGGATTACAGGCATGAGCCACTGAGCCCAGCTGTTCAGAGGTTTTCAGGGAGCTGAGTGGGTAGGGAGCTGAGAGCCGTTTCTGGGGCCCAGAAGTATCCCTCTTTCAGCAGCCTTTTCTCAGGAGTTCCCTGCCTGGCTGGCTATCCCTGGCCATCCCCGGCTGAACCCATCTGCCCACCAGCCTTCTGCAGTTGCATTATCCTTACTGGCTGCAACAGCAATATATTCGCCTGTAGCCCTATGGGGGCTACTCCAGAGCATGAACAGAGCCCTGGGTGGCAAGGCTACTGACACAAGAGTGCTTCCTTTTTTTTTTTTTTTTTTGAGACAGAGTCTCACTGTGTTGCCCAGGCTGGAGTTCAGTGGTACAATCTCAGCGCACTGCAACCTCCGCCTTCTGGGTTCTGGTGATTCTCGTGCCTCAGCCTCCCAAGTAGCTGGGATTACAGGCATGCACTAACATGCCCAGCTAATTTTTGTATTTTCAGTAGAGATGGGGTTTCCCCATGCTGGTCAGGCTGGTCAGGCTGGTCTCGAACTTCTGACCTCAAGTGATCCACCCACTTCAGCCTCTTAAAAGTGCTGAGATTATAGGCATTAGCCACCACACCTAGCCCCATCACTACATTGTAAAGTAACCTTGGGCAAGTCCCTTGAAAGTCTCCATCTCTCATGGAAATAATAACAATTAGTTTTTCCTGTAGTTCTGAAGGAGCTGAAGTATTATATACAAGACCACTCAGATAGTTTAAATACCATATCACATGGAATATAATGTTACTGAGATAACTAAAGACAATAATAATCTGTATATAACATGCTTGCAATGTTCAAAGAGTAGTTGATGATTTCAGATTTGAGAACACACAGGGCAGACCCATCAATACCCAAGGAATACCTTAGTCATGGAATAGGAATAGGCAAATGCATATTGATCAGAAAATGTACCTGACATGCAAACCCAGAACAGGTAAGTTTCATGTGGCAATGGATGGAGGAAAGCTGGAACCCTGAGGGTAAGACTGAGATTGGGCTGGAGTCAGGAGAGTCTGGGCTGAGGATAGAATTCCCGGTTATTATGGGATCCAGTGGGACCCTTCCTAGAAGAGGCTGAGTTTCACAATCCTGGTCTGATTTGGAGAGTTCTTAGAACCTGGGGAGACACTCCACAGGCTTTGTCTAAGGACTATTTACAGCTCTTTGAACCTTGGAATAAGAAGACTAAAATGAGAAGTCAGAGCAGAGAGTAGGCCAAGGCTACTTTGAATGCTCAAAACCAGGGGATGGGTCCTACTGCTTTTCACATCTGAGCATGGCCAGCCCAGCCAGCCCAGAGCCTTCAAAGTCAAGCCCCTCATTGGTCAGACTCACGGCATTCTTGATCCAATGCCCTGTGACTTTAAACAGCCAGCTTCTGCTAAAGGAAGAAGAAAGTCCTGTATTTCTTCTGGGCTCATACAGGCTCTTTAAAACAATGCTGTTTCCGTTTCAGATGATGGTACCCTGAAATGACCTGTGCACTCCTGCAGCTTCTCATGTGCCCAGTCAATAACAAATTGACCAACTGACATTCTTAGAGACACCACTGAAGACCCAGTGCTGGGTTGGACCTATAGGGAGACCCAGAGGTTCATAACCCTGTCTCTGCCCTCAAGGAGTTTAGCGTCCAGGGATTTAGGTGGTATTTGAGTCACTTTGGACTTCACCATGGGCACAGGAAAAAAGTCCAGGAATTGTCTTCCTCAGTGTCAGCCTGAGCAAAATAATGCCGCCGCTGACATTTCCCTGTGTCTGGAAATGTTTACATAGGGATTGCACTGTGTAGAGCGCTATACCACATGGATTTGCCTTTGTAGGTTGTACTATACTGGTTGCACATTTCCGAGGGCTGAGGAAGGGAAAGTGAAGAATATGATGATGAGCCCCACTGTGGCCAGCACTGTGCCAAAAGATCTTTAAAGGTGGTGGTTTTAGCCTTACAGCCACCTGGGTGGGCAGTATCATCATTCTTACTCTGCAATGGAGAAATTGCAGCTCTAGGTACTGAATGCTCTGGCTCAGGGGGCTGGGGCTAAGAGTGCACCCTCATGAGCTGGTGGGGAAGAAGCCTGGAGGCAAGGTAGCTGGCAGCTTAGGAAGCACCTGGGCTGCTTGCTAAGGGGTGGGACTTTCTTCCAGAAGCTACAGGGGGCCCAGTACAGCAGTGAGAGAGCCATCTGATCAGATCTGCTGGAAAGCTGTCTGGCAGCTGTTTGGGGCTACCTGGGTGGGGAAGGGGGAGGAAAGATTGCAGAATGAGATCAGAGAGAGGACTGTGGATGGACAAATCTGTTGTCCCTCCTCCCCCAGGCATACCGAATAATGGTCTCTGGAGTCAAAAAAAGCATTTTATTTTGTTTTATTTTTTGAGACAGGATCTCCATCTGTCATCCATCCTGGAGTGCAGTGGCACAATCTCGGCTCACTGTAACCTCCGCCTCCTGGGTTCAAGCGATACTCCTGCCTCAGCCTCCCAAGCAGCTGGGATTACAGGAGCACAGCACCACACCTGGCTGATTTTTTGTATTTTTAGTAGAGATGGGGTTTCACCATGTTGGCCAGGCTGGTTTCGAACTCCTGACCTCAAGTGATCTGACTGCCTCAGCCTCTCAAAGTACTGGGATTATAGGCATGAGCCACTATGCCTGGCCAAAGCAAGCATTTTAATAACCCATTTTAAAATTTTAGACCCAAATCAGTGAATCCTGTATTAATTTTGATAATCAAATTTGGCTAAATTGAGCCAGCTGAGTGAGGGAAGGTTGTGCTGTGAGCACTACCCTGGCAGGTGGCTGCTAGGAGGACATGCTAGAAAAGATTGGCCATCGTGAGAGAAGAGCAGGGGAAGGCATTGACGGGGTTTGGGATTTAGGCAGACCTGAAATTGATTTCCGGCTTAGCCATTTACTAGTCATGAGACATTGAAAACATCATTTAATCTCTCTGATCTTCTTTACTTCATCTATAAAATAAGGGTCAGCTGGGTGTGATGGCTCACACCTGTAATCTCAGCACTTTGGGAGGCTCAAGGGGTAGAATCACTTGAGCCCTGGAGTTTGAGACCAGCCTGGGCAACACAGTGAGACCCTGTCTCTACAAAAAAAACAAAAATTAGCCAAGTGTAGTGGTGTGCACCTGTAGTTCCAGTTATTTGGGAGGCTAAGGCAAGAGGATTACTTGAGCCCTGGAGGTCAAGGCTGCAGTGAGCCGTAGTCACTATACTCCAGCCTGAGCAACAGTGAGACCCTGTCTGTAAAACTACGATACCATACCATACCATACCATACCATACCATACCATACCATACCATACCATACCATATGGGTCATCAACCTTCTCTTGCATGATTGCATGAGTACTATATTCAAAGTGATTAACACACCACTGGTACTTGGGCTAGCACCACTAAGAGACAGCTAATATCCTCATTCGGAGCTGGGAGCCACAGTGATGGGTCACACTTGCCCAGCCCCTTCCCATGGAGCAACACTGCCCTTCAGTGGCTAAACAGGGAATGACAGGTATGCCAGCTCCTCCCTCCCCACCCTGTATTCCACAACTCAGAAGAGTTGTAAGGGTCAGACCTGCTGCATACATTTCACAAAAGTTGGAGCTACCTTGGCCAGCAGGTGACAGGTTTCACTGTCCCCAGGCCAGGAGGACCACAAGCCCAGTGGATTCTGAATCTTGGGCTGGGAAGAAAACACAACCTCAGGTAGCCTTGGAACAGCTCTCTGGAGATGGCCATGACCTCCAACTCACTCCACCCTAACCACAAGAATTGTGTGAATGAAAAGCAAATGCCAATCACACATCTGGCAGCTGTTGGCAAAACAGGAAGGAAGCCATTCCACAGACACTTAACGGGCACTGTCCAGACCTCTGGTCCATGCTAGCCTGCAGATACGTGGCCAACAAAAAGGAAGCTGACTATTTAGTTGGGAGAATTTTGCCATTAACGAAACCATCACCCAGATACATAGTTGCAGATTCTAACAAGGATCTGAGGAGAAGGCTCAGGGTGCTGATTCCACCCAGGACAAGAAAAGGGGTGCTCCTTGCTGCTACCATGGGCTTCATGAGCACCTCCTGGCCAAGCCGCTGCCCCTGGGCCCTGTGCACACTGTGAACATTGAAATGCTCACTGCTTCTGGAAATGGGCTGGTGTGGCTCTGGGCTGTCTACTCCTCCAGCTGGTAGACAGGAGTCAGGGAAGTCACCAAAAGATGCACAGGCATTGGTAAGTACTGGTGGAAACCCAGAAGCGGGAAAGCCATGCTCAAAGGCTCCGAGGTGGGCCCAGCACAGTGGCTCACACCCGTAATCCCAGCACTTGGGAGGCCGAGGCAGGAGGATGGCTTGAGCCCAGGGGTTTGAGACCAGCCTGGGCAACATGGCAAATCCCTGTCTCTACAAAAAGTTAAAAAACAAAACTTAGCTGGGTATAGTGGTGTATACCTGTAGTACCAGCCACTCGGGAGGCTGAGGCGGGAGGATTGCCTGAGCCCAGGAGGTAGAGGCTGCAGTGAACTGTGATTGTACCACTGCACTCCAGCCTGGGCAACAGAGCAAGACCTACCAAAAAATTAAAAAAAAAAAAAAAAAAAAGGCCCCAAGGTGAGGTCCCATGGGGATATCTTTAAGGAAATGTGTCTGGAGCCCAGAACCCAGAACAAGAGTAGTGCAAGTGGCACTAGAGCAGTAGGCAGTGGCCAGGCCTTGGGCACTGGGGGCCAGTATCAGGGGTGTGGTCTTGATCCTAAAACAGTGGGACACCACAGGCAGAGCTCCTGCCTCCCTGCCAGCTGTCCTCCTCCAGGGACAAGTCCCCTCTTGCTGTCTCCCTCCTCCCCTCACTGCCATCAGGTCTTTTCTGGATTTCATCCTTTTCTCCCAACTCCCGGTAACGTCCTCTCAAATTGTGTCTGGGATTTTTTTTTTCTTCCTCCCTTCTTACCGCGGTAAAATTCTATTAAATAAAAACTGGCATCTAAAACCATACTCCAGGCCGGGCACAGTGGCTCATGCCTGTAATCCCAGCACTTTGGGAGGCCGAGGTGGGCGAATCACCTGAGGTCAGGAGTTCGAGACCAGCCTGGCCAACATAGTGAAACCTTGTCTCTACTAAAAATACAAAAATTAGCCCTGCACGGTGGCGCATAGTAATCCCAGCTATTCGGGAGGCTGAGGCAGGAGAATCACTTGAACCCGGGAGGTGGAAGTTGCAGTGAGCTGAGATCGCACCATTGCATCCAGCCTGGGTGCAGCACGAGATTTCATCTCAAAAAACAAACCAAAAAACATACTCCAACCAGGCCCAATGGCTCTCACCTGTCATCCCAGCACTTTGGGAAGACGAAGTGAGAGGATAGCTTGAGCCCAGGAGTTTGAGACCAGCCTGGGCCACATGGCAAAACCCTGTCTCTAAAAAAACTTTTCTTAATTAAAAAATAAATAAAAACCACACTCACACTTCTAAGCTGAAGGATTTCTTGCCAGCCCTGTGTGCTCATCACTGTGTGGGCTGAGCCTGGGGATGAAAGAGGAAATGTGCTTCTACCTTGCCCCTGAGGGGCTTCCCATCTCACCCTGAATCCAGAGGCTGCCTTTCAGCCAGCTGCACTACTCCATTCTGGATGCTGTCAATGGAAACGGCACTTGGAAATGCTGCTTCTCTCTCTGAACAGTTAGATCCTCACACAGCCACCAAGCTGGTGGTCAGGGAGTGCATCTTGTGAATCATGTGAGGTATAGAAGAGCACTGAACCTGGAGTCTGAAAATGTGGGTTTACGGGCACGTTGGCTCACACCTGTAATCCCAGCTCTCTGGGAGGCCAAGGTGGTGGATCATGAGGTTAGGAGATCGAGATCATCCTGGCTAACATGGTGAAACCCCATCTCTATTAAAAATACAAAAAATTAGGTGGTACGCATCTGTAGTCTCAGCTACTCGGGAGGCTGAGGCAGGAGAATCGCTTGAACCCAGGAGGCAGAACCCAGGTGAACCAAGATCGCCCCAGTGCACTCCAATCTTGGCAACAGGGCGAGACTCTGTCTCAAAAAGAAAAAAAAAAGACAAGAAAAAGAAAACGTGGGTTTGTAACCTGGCCCTGCCTTTTTTAAGGCTTTGTGTCCTTAAACAAGACTTCTCTGAGCCTCAGTTTCTTCATTAATAGAGTGGGGTAAACAAGACCTTCCCTGTCTACCTTGCAGAGTGTTTACGGGGATCGTACAGGGCACCATAGTGGTTCCTGGAAGGCAGTCCTTAAACAGGTGCTACCCATGAGGACGTTTTCTCCAGCCCACGGTGAGATAAGGAAAATAAGGGCAATGAAAGGAGGTATTTACAAAAGTAGAGGCCTGGCCTATACTCTGGGATTGTGTCTTTCTTGGGGTTTGTGTTGAAATTACATTTACTTTATGAAATGATAGTGATGTTAGCAGATTCTTTAAAATTGTTTTTACTTAACAAAATAAAAGGATAGGCTGCTGCGGTGGCTCACCCCTGTAATCCCAGCACTTTGGGAGGCCAAGGCGGGTGGATCATGAGGTCAGGATATCGAGACCATCCTGGCCAACATGGTGAAACCCCGTCTCTACTAAAATATAAAAACTTAGCCGGGCGTGGTGGCATGCACCTGTAGTCCCAGCTACTTGGGAGGCTGAGGCAGGGGAATCACTTGAACCAAGGTGGTGGAGGTTGCAGTAAGCTGAGATTGTGCCATTGCACTCCAGCTTGGTGACAGAGCGAGACTCCATCTCAAAACAAACAAACAAACAAACAACAACAAAAAAAAACAAAATGAAAGGGTAACTACCCAGTTTGGAGAGAACTTACCAGTCTGTAAAGCCCCAAATCCTTTTGAGTCAGTGAACCAGAAAGGCTCAGCAAACCACTAAGCACTACGACCAGGGGCCGCCCCTTGCTGTCTTCCTTTGCTGCCCCTCCGCTAGCTAAAGCCTGTGTGCTGGGGTGGGTTCCTAGGGTCAAGGCCCAGATGTGCTTTTCATCTTGACTTTAAAAGCACAGTTTCTGGAACCAGACTGTTAGGGGTTAAACACCGGTTATGCTCCTTTCTAGTTGCATATGACCTTGGGTAAGTTGCTTCTGCTCTCCATACTTTGATGCGCTTATTTATAATATGTGTATATTCGTGTGAAGATTAAAGGAAAGGCAAGGGCGGGGTGTGGTGGCTCATGCCTGTAATCCTAGCCTTTGGGAGGCTGAGGCAGGAGGATCGCTTGAGTCCAGGAGCTTGAGACCAGCCTGGGCAATATGGTGAAACCCCATCTCTACAAAAAATACAAAAATTAGCCAGGCGTGGTGTCATGCACCTGTGGTCCCAGCTACTCAGGAGGCTGAGATGGGAGGATGGCTTGAGCCCGGGAGGTAGAAGCTGCAGTGAGCAGAGATCACACCACTGCACTCCAGCCTTGGCAACAGAGCAAGACCTTGTCTCAATAAATAGACAAACAAATAGATAAATGTACGTATGTAACCGCCCAGTGGGTTCACCTTGCCTGCTGCCTAGACAGAGCCAATTTATCAAGACAGGGGAATTGCAATGGAGAAAGAGTAATGCACTTTGAGCCAGCTGTGTGTGAGAGTTGGAGTTTTCTTATTACTCAAATCAGTCTCCCTCAGCTTTTGGGGATCAGAGTTTTTAAAGATAATTTGGTGGGTAGGGGCTCAGGAAGTGGGGAGTGCTGATTGATCAGGCTGAAGATGGAATCATAGGCAATCAAAGTGAAGTTTTCTTACTATCTTCTTTTCCTGGGTGGGATGACAGAACTGGTTTGTTTTGTTTTCTTTTCTTTTTTTGAGACAGAATCTTGCTCTGTCACTAGGCTGGAGTGCAGTGGTGCGATCTCGGCTCACTACAACCTCTGCCTCCCTAGTCCAAGCGATTCTCCTGCCCCAGCCTCTCGAGTAGCTGGGACTACAGGCGCTCACTGCCACACCTGGCTAATTTTCATGTTTTTACCGGAGACAGGGTTTCGCCATGTTGGCCAGGATGGTCTCGATCTCCTGACCTCGTGATCCGCCCGCCTCAGCCTCCCAAAGTGCTGGGATTACAGGCGTGAGCCACCGTGCCAGGCCAGCAGAACTGGTTGAGCCAGATTATCATTCTGGGTGATGTCAGCTGATCCAGCTGATCCATCAAGTGCAGGATCTGCAAAATATTTCAAGCACTGATCTTAGGTTTTACAATTGTGATGTTACCCCAGGAGCCATCTGGGGAGGTTCAGACTCTTGGAGCCAGAGGCTGCATTACCACTAAACCGTAATTTCTAACCTATAGCTAATTTGTTAGTCCTGCAAAGGCAGACTGGTCCCCAGGCAAGAAGGGGGTCTTCAAAAAGGTCTGTTATCAATTTTGTTTCGGGGTCAAACCATAAACTGAATTCCTTCCCAAAGTTAGTTCGGCCTGTGCCCAGGAATGAACAAGGACAGCTTAAAGGTTAGATGCAAGATGGAGTTGGTTAGGTTCGGTCTCTTTCACTGTCATAATTTCTTCAGTTATAATTTTTGCAAAGGCGGTTTCAAGCAGAACAGTGTGTGGCACATATAGGCACTCAAGAATGCTAGTTGTGATTGTTGGCTGGGCGCAGTGGCTCATGCCTGTAATCTCAGCACTTTGGGAAGCCAAGGCTGGTAGATCACAAGGTCAGGAGTTCGAGACCTTTCTGGCCAACATAGTGAAACCCCAGCTCTACTAAAAATACAAAAAAATTAGCCAGGTGTGGTGGTGTGCACCTATAATCCCAACTACTGGGATTATCAGGAGGCTGAGGCAGGAGAATCATGTGAACCTAG
>PVKV010036335.1:0-15789 GCA_004027835.1 Alouatta palliata
TGGATGGGCAGCTTGGATGGATGGGTGCAGTTTGGATGAATGATCACCTTGGGTGGATGGGCACCTTGGGTGGATGGGCAGCTTGGGTGGGTGGGCACCTTGGGTGGATGGTCAGCTTGGATGGATGGGCACCTTGGGTGGATGGACAGCTTGTATACATGAGCAGCTTGGGTGGATGGGCAGCTCACAGGCTGGAATAAGCCATGGCACAGAGCTACTGAAAACGCCAATGTCATCCTGGTACTCACCATGAGAGAAGATAGGCAGACATTGGCATTCCCCCTGCCACACGCCCGGAACAGGTCAGTTCACACAGGAGACGTGGTGTTTTGTTCTGGGAGCCTGTTTTAAGAAGGACACTGGCGCACTGGTCCCCAGCAGGTGGTCACTTTTGTATCAGATGCCTCCTTTAAAACACAACTCCACAACTCGTGTCCAGAATTAGGATTTTCATAGAGCATGTGGGAAGCTGTCTGCTGTGCAGCCCTGGACAATCTGTAAAAGTGCACAGTAATTTTACCATCTTAGCAGAACTTCCATAAACTGGATTATTTTATAATGGTTTCTGTGTGTGTGTTTTTAATCTTAAAACTCAGAGGCAATACTCTACTTACTTTTCTCAGTATTAATAAAACAGAGTGCACATACGGGAGCTTGGGTGTGAATACAGGGTAGAATAAATATCGGTGACCTTATACGTGTATCCCACACACTATCTTTCCTGTGTCATCATTCTTTTCTCTATGAAAGTGTGTGAGTCTGGGTGGGGCGTAGTGCAAAACGGGCTATGTCGCTGGGCTATGAGACTCTGAAATTCAGATTACCCAAAATCTCATCCAACAGGACACTCTTTTAAAAAGCACGGATAAATGAATACCTACTTTATGTAATAATGAAATGTCACAGAAAACTCAAACAGAAGGAAGTTTGGGTGGTATTTTCACCATTGTAGGAATGATTCCCATCCCGGACACAGCCTCAGCAGGTTCTCCTGTGCCTTTAACCTCAAAGCTCCATGGGTAGTCCACGCTCCAGGCCCAGATGTATTACCACATTCACACTTACATATAGTTGTTTATGATGAAGCAAAAGTCAAAACAGTTTTAAGATGAATATGTGTAGCTTCAAAATATGTAAGCCAACTGTGGGTGGTATTCTAAAAGATAAGCTGTTACCTGAACTAAATCTTCATGGGCCCTTTCAGTTTCAGAACGAACATGCTGGGTGCTGTAAACAGCAGTTCTTACCCAGTGGCAGATCTAAAAGTGTCTGCATCCGTTGGGAAGAAGAACAGTATTTGAAGGCCACCCGAAATAAGTCTCGTGTGAAGACAAGTCCACTGCTGCTTTTCCCACAGTCTCTCCCCTCTCCCTGCACCAGCAGGTGGTTCACATTGAGGACGCACAGGTGGAATAACATTGGGAATTCACAGCAGAACCGTGGTTTTCTCCCGTGCTGGCGTCTCAGATCAGTCCTGGGGCTGATTCACGGTGGGCGAGGGAAGGGACTTGCTTCACAATGATATCCATCTGGGTCAGGAGAGGAAGAACTGCCCCCGGCCAGCAAGTATCCAAGATCTGGAAAAGCCGAGTGAGCAAACAGACAAAACTTGTCTTCCTTGAGAGGAAATCCTGGAGAAACACCTTGGACACTTAGAAACAAGCCAGTAAGAGTGTCACGGTGACCAAGCCGGCATGGCACCTCTTTGGCCACGTCCCTCAGGATGAAGCCTCAGCCATGGTCTCCTCTGCATGAGATGATAAGGACAGATGATTCACATGGAAATATTTTATACCCACACTGATGGAAATGCGATGATGGTCACCACCAGGATTTAAGGAAATGGGCTGGAAACACGAACCCCGCTCAGACCCTGCCGGCATCCCGTCCTTGACCCCAGCCTCACCGGGGGACACCTGGCCCTTCCCTCAGAAGTGGCTCTGTCAGTCAGCAGCCTGGAGGCCACTACCCACATCTACCTGGTAGGATTTCTGTGTTTTCCTTTTTCTCTTACTGAACGGGCTGAATTTTTGACCAAGTTAATTTTTTGTTGTCATACACACAGGGATTGTGAGTTTTCTGATTGTGTTACAGACTTACGAAGTCAGAGAAACCGTGATCTCTGTGTTTAATTTCCTCTTGGAATGACAGCCGTGTGTTTACCCCTTTCAGGTTCTAAGTTTTCATTGACAGAATTTGAAAACATTTCTGCAAAAATATTGATGAGGAAAAGAGCATCACACCAGAAAACATGAGCCCCATAATTTATAGATAAACCTTTTCAACAGATATTTAAGAATAAAAAAACTGTAAATGTTAATTTAAAACTTTTAATTTTTTTTCTAGTTCTTAAATTTTAAAAAGGGAAAAAAATCATGGTGAAGAAAATTGCATTAACCACATAGCTTAGGGCTGAAAAATCATGTAGGCTAGACAGATGATAGGAGAGATGGACTCGACTCAGACCCACACTGGCTTAGGAAATGGTGAATTAGGAACCCACCTTGGTCACAGCAGGGAGGATTTATTTTGGTTTACAGTACTGTAAACCCTGTAAACAAAAAAGTGACTGAAGCAGATCTCAATTAATTAGCAGTTTATTTTGCTAAGATTGAAAAATGTCCCTAGGAAAAAGAAACACCTGTGACCCAAGCCTTTTCCAAAGAGGGTTTTGGGAACTTTACTATTGCAGGAGGGGAAGGAGGAGGAGGGAAGGCCCGTGGCTGCAATCTCGTGGGCTTCTAATTAGTGCTCAGTGAATTCACGTTTTACATAAGAGATGCTATGTCCGGGAAGTCACAGCTGTTTGGGAACAAAAGGAAGGCAGTTTTCGTGCAACTCAGGTCCTGAGCTGAACCTTCCCTGTTTCTTTCACCATGTCTACATCGTCCTGACAAAACACCTTCTGAGCACCCTCATTTCCAACTCTGCTGGCATCACTCAGGCATCTGACTCTGAACCCTAGGTCTGGTTTCTGGGGAAGCCACCTCCTAACTGCATGTCTCTGATGCTTTTGTTTGAGACGCGGCAGAAGGGAAGACAGGAGGGTTTTTCCAGTCATGCGCAGTGAGCGTTTCTCTATATAATGCCATGCCTGAGGGAATGACAGCCTTAAATCCAGCACAGCAGGTGCCTCTTCAATGTGCCACGCCCAACACCTGCAACCCAGCCGCTGCAGGCTGCATTTGCCGGGCATGGGGCTGGGCATGGCACACCTGGCACAGGCATTGAGGTCATCCTGGAAATAAATAGTGACGCCCGTGGCACCATCTGTTCCTCCACAGAGTTGGCCATCCCAGTAGATCCAAATGTTCCATTGGAGGGCTGATGGATATAAAACCCGCCATCACTGCACGGCCTACCCCAGGAACCAGGGCCACGCAAAATGGCTCACTCAGAGTGTCTCAGAGTGGGAGATTTTCAGTGAAAGCTCCCACAGACGGTGTGAACTGGATTGACCAGACATTTTGCTCTTTTAAACCATACTTTAGGGAAGTTCCTAAAAGTTTGATTTATTAAATGTGTTATGAAGGAACTATTCTGTAGTGTTCATAGCGATTCAATATCCACTTAGCAATTGATCCAAAGTGACATTTTTCCTATCACAGCATGATGAGCCTTCTGAATGAGGCCTGGTCTCAACATCACCCACGACAATTGAACGGGACATTCAGGGGCACACAAGCGTGGGGCTGAGGCTGTTCCTGATGGTGTCCAGGGCGGCACTGACAGTGGGGGAGGGAGCTGGTCTGAACACCACCACCCACTCCACACAGATGACGCAGGGCGGGAGCTTTACCCTCCACCTCCCAGGCCCATGGCCAAGCACCCTTCACACCACCCCTTTCTCCATGAAAGAAAAGATATTTAACAAAAAGTAATATTCTCAAATGAATTGTAATATTCTTTAACAAAAAGTAAAACAACAGAATGCTGTTTTTTAAAAGCTAAATAAATGTGAATAATTCTGGTAGTGAAAGGAAAACCGAATTCATGTATCTAAAAAAAAGTAAAATTTCCAAGGGCACTGGCAGGATAACACTGATATTAAAACGAGTGAAGACAGATTTTGGCCACAGCTTCACTTTTTAAAAAATTACTTTCTATTTAGCAAAGACAAAATAGATAATGCAAAATTTGGCTGGGGAAAAGGATGTATATTTTACTGGTTCCCACTGGTAAATTTATACCAGAGTAAGAGCTCAGTCATTTAAAGTTTTATTTCTGCGAGAAAATGTTTCCTCCCATAATAAACTGTTCCTTTAAAACTGGAATTCAAAGCACATGCAAAGCAGAAGGAAACCCCACAATGTCCCTGGGCAAACGTGTGTTCCTGCCTCCTTCCACCCGGCACCCCTGGTTATGTTTTAGCTTGACTTACAGAGAGAAAAGCTGTACACATTGGAACATGGTCTTTCTCTCATGGATTATTCTGGTAGATTTCAAAGGCTCTACAAGAGTAATATGGGGAACCACGGCTCTTTTTGTGATTGCCTGTCAGTTTTATGAAAGGCATTTTCAAAAGTCAGCCTCGAGGAGATTCTGGCGATTTCTGTGCTCTAAGGAAACCCTTCCCTCGGTGCGGCTCAGAAGCAGAAGTGAGAGCCCAGCCTTTTCTGTTAATGGAGAGGAGTTTCTACACCTTTGCCAGAGCTCACAATGAACCCAGACAGACTCTTTGAAAGGACAAGGCCGGGGCCGGGGAACCGGGCTGTGACTCCGCCCTGCCTTCCTGCTTTCAAATCCAGTGTCCTCAGAACCGACCAAATTCACGTCAGCTTTCCCTGACAGGTTCTCAGGCCTGGGAGAGTTAGCACAGGTGCAGGGAAGTGCAGGGAAATTCAGAGAAATGCTGACAGGCGGCCGGGAGGGTGAGCTGCAGCTGGCCCTCTGCCCTCAGCGAGCGCTATGTCCACCGGCCCGATTTCACCAAGGAGGGAGCTTCCTCATTCTTGACTCCACCCAGCTTCAGACTCAGAGTATGAAGAACTTGAGTGGGTGCCTGGCACAGTGTGGCTGTGCCCCCACCCAAATCTCATCTTGAATTGTAGCTCCCATGATTCCCACGTGTCGGGGTAGGGACCTGGCAGGAGATAATTGAATCTTGGGGGTGGTTCCCCCAGACTGTTTTCCTGGTAGTGAATAAGTCTCACTAGATCTGACAGTTTTTTCAGGGAACCGCTTTCGCTTGGCTCCCACTCTCTTGTCTGTGGCCATCTGAGACGTGCCTTTCACCTTTGCCATGATTGTGAGGCCTCCCCAGCCATGTGGAAGTGTGAGTCCATTAAACTTCTTTTTGTTTTTAAAATACTCAGTCTCGGGTATGTCTTTATCCGCGTGGAAATGGACTCATACATTGCCTGTGGATATTTGTAATTGGCAAGTGTCCTTACATTGCTGGAGAGAAAGGCCAGCAGCCCATGGGCCAACTCTGGTTCTCTCTCCAGTTTCTGCAAACCCAGCCTCACGGGAGTGCAGTGCCTTCGCTGGGCAAGGTCAGGAGCTGGTTTTTCCCAGAGCTGTTGTGCTGAGCAGAGGTGATGGAGCCCCATGACCTGAAACATTTGCTGTCCCTTCAAATGTGTTGGTTATCAATGGCTCAGAGCACACAGCCCCATGCTTAGTGGTTAATGGCACAGGGTCATTTCCACCTGTCCAGGGGACTGTGAGTCAGGTGTCTGAGACAGCGTCGAATGTAGGATCTCTCCCGGGTTGCCCAGGCTCAGCCAGGGCTGGAGCACCTGCTGGAGGGCAGCCGGGACTCCATGGTCTCTCCCTGGGAGGCCCCATTCCTGTCCCTGTGGGCCGTACTGGTGCAACAGTGAGAGGACAGAGATCTGTGGGAATGCCGTGCACCTGGCGGCTGCTGTGTGCACCTGGCTGGGGCTTGTGCCTGTGCTGCTGCAGCATGATGCCGCCATTTCAGAGGGTCTGGAAGGGGCATCTGATTGGATTCTGCCTTCTCCTATTCCGGGGAAATTCAGTGGAAGTTGTTCTGCTCCTCTCACAGATGGCACAAGGAACCCCAGAAAGATGCACACCTGGAGTGGATTGGTTCCAGGGCCTGGAGTGGGTCAGTTCCAGCACTTGGCATTGACTTTGGAATTCTGAAATGTCTGTGATAAGCCAAATAAACTTAGATATGTTTTATTTCATTTAAAGAGTGAAGGCCCCAGAACTTTGGGAGGCTAAGGCAAGCAGATCACCTGTGGTCAGGAGTTCAGAACCAGCCTGGCCAACATGGCAAAACCCAGTCTCTATGAAAAATACAAAAATTAGCCAGGTGTGATGGCACATGCATGTAATCCCAGCTACTCGGGAAACTGAGGCAGGAGAATCACTTGAACCTGGGAGGTGGAGATTGCAGTGAGCCAAGATTGCACCACTGCACTCCAGCTTGGGTGACTGAACAACAGAGCAAGACTCTGTCTCAAAAAAATAAATAAATAAATAAATAAATAACAGAGAGTGAAGGCAAGGAGATTAAACACCAGAGTTAGTGAGCTCTGATCTTGGTAGGAATGAGCCCTCTTGCCGCATGTGAAGTTCAGCCCAGGGCTTGCCCAGGGCCGGAGCCATCCCGAAACAGGTGGGAGATCAAGCCAGACTGATCATGAGGCACCTTGGAATTCAGAAGGGGGCCACAGAATGCAAAGGGATGCACCATCAGCCGCTGGGCTCTGGAGACCTCCCGACACCTCTCAGCTCCTGGGGGTGACATCTCCTTACACAGAGGTTCAATAATCTTGTGCCTTCTTATAAACCAGGGGGTCATGCAGCTCACAGCCTTCCATCTTCCCTAGTGCTTTCTCCGTGCGGGGACAAAACACGGGTTTTCCAAGCTCCCTCCTCCTCTAGGCCATAGCTGGTCACACATGTCATAATAAGATAGTTAATATTATAATTTTTCTATCAGCATTTTTTTCATTTAGTAAAGAATCTTTGGACTTTCTTAACCTAAGGAAATAACTTTAAGAATGAAAATACCAGGCAAAACAAAATCCTTGTAAAGAGAAATTTAGGGGCAGATATGTGTCCTGTAAACCTCATGATCACATTTTCCGAGATCCGAGTACTCAGGGTCAAGAGTTTTAAGAACAGCATAGTTCACTGTTTGGTGATAAACTGCATCAAATGTCTCCTTACTACACTGACTCTGAAAATATGTCAAATGTAGCTTTATAAAAGATTAAGTAGAAAATCTGTTTGGTCCTTATTTTATTTGATAACCCTGAAATACAAATTTTCCAATGAAAATCTAATTTATTTTATAATTTCCTTAAGATAGCTATCTAATATTAGAGTAAAAGAAATGGTCATGTTCAGCATTATATTCTTAAAAAAGTATCTATATCTGAGGCATTTGTTACTATCAGAATGTCTGTCCTCATACTGAAACTCACGATTAAAAGAAAATAGTAAATAAATTGTTCCAGTTTTATACTACCCAGTTTTCAGCAATTTACCCAAGAACTGAAGTAACACAATCACAGCCCCCAACTGAGTTAGAACAGGCTTATGGAGTACGCTAGATGCTTCCATGAGAATAGGTCTTATCAGGAAAAAATAAGCATTTCCAGAAGAGAGAATGTATTAGGCTGTTCTTGCTTTGCTATAAAGAAATACCTGAGACTGAGTAATTTATAAGAAGAGAGGTTTAACTGGCTCCCAGTTCTGCAGACTGTATAGCAGGCATGGTGGCTTCTGCTTCTATGGCAGCCTCAGGAAGCTTCCGATCCTGGGGGAAGGCAGAGGGTAAGCAGGCGTCTCACATGGTGGGGGCAGGCACAAGAGAAAACCAGTGGGGAAGGTGCCATAGACTTTTAGACAACCAGATCTCACACGAACCCACCACTGTGAGAACACACCCAGAGGGGTGGGGCCAGACCCTGCCTGGGAATCCACCCTTCATCCCGTTACTTCCCACTGGCCCCACCTTCAACACTGGGGATGGCATTTCAACATGAGATTTGGACGGGAACACAGACCAACCATATCAGACAGCTCATCTGATAAATCCATTGCTTTATGAAGAAAATGTTAGAGTCTTGGCCGGGCGTTGTGGCTCACACCTGTAATCCAAGCACTTTGGAGGCCAAGGCGGGCGGATCACCTGAGGTTGGGAGTTCAAGACCAGCCTGACCAACATGGTGAAACCCCATCTTAAAAAAAAAAAGAAGAAAATGTTAGTCTTAAGTGCACTAATGAAATTTTACAGTATGTCAGTTTCTTCTTGAAAGATGTTTTGTGTTTTAAACCATTGATGTTAAGATGATGGTGTGCTGTGGGCTGGGTAGAGAATTCAATATGCAAAGCCACATCCTTTTAGGAGCTAAAGGGCACGTAGCTTGGGCACGCGCCTCTGAGTGAAGTGGAACTGAGCGCCATGACTTGGTGGTGGCTCAGCCTTAATGTCCTCGTTCGCAAAATGGGAATAACAATTGTCTCCACCTCATGAAATTGTTGAGAGTGAGAAGCTGTGCCCGGCACCGTCAGCACACATAAACGCAGCTGCAAATTGTGGCTGCTTTCATGAGGATGGGAAGACAGAGGCGTTTTTACCCTAATCCTGAGGAGGCACTGGCAGAGAAGAGTTCACCTGCAGCCTATCCTTTGACCATAAGAAGCTCCCCCTGGCATCAAACCCTTTAAAATGTGTCTCCACAATGACTGCACAGCCCACCGAGCAGAGCCCACCAGCGACACACACACGTAGAAGCTGGGAGCATTTCAGCCCCACCAGGGCACAGGAGTGGCACCTGCCTTTCAGCTTAACTGTCAGCTGGCTTCTGTGACAAACGGCCCGCAAACATACATGACAACACAGATATTCCTGGCCGGGCAGCTCCGCACAGTTGCTCTTTTCCAAGAGATGATTCAGGAATGTAAGCTTCCTCCTTGGAGGGTCAGCATCTTCAACACAGAAGCCCCAAGGCCACTATGGAGGTAGAGCGGCAAGCACGCCCCTCCTGCCCACGCCTTGCTGGCCAGCAGTACTCACTTGCTTCCGTGGAACATGAGACATCATGTCTTCACGATGAGAAGTATCATCTCACCTGGTGTCCAGTGGAAAACTAAAATATTAGTGAACAAAGCATTGCCTTTGCCACAGGCACCCACATGGATGCAGTTGAATGATTAGTTCAAAGGATACAGGCAGCAGGAGCGTCCTGAAACTCATACAGGCGGTGGGAGCATCCTGAAACTCATACAGGCGGCAGGAGCGTCCTGAAACGTATACGGGCAGCGGGAGTGTCCTGAAATGCATGAAAACAACCTTGCTAGGATTGTCATGACCAGGAATTCCAGGAAGACCTGGACCACTTAGATATGCAAAGAAAAAGAAGCTCTTTCTTCCTTTAAGCATCCCTTAGCCAGGAAAGCTAACAGGCTCACAAATCCCAGCCAACCTAAAAGAGAGAAGGCAGCTCATTGCCTGTGGAAAGACTTCATTCTCAGACCACTGAAAACTACAATTTCAAAGAAATGGAGGCTATGAGAACATGCGCTGGCTGTTGTATGGTTTGAAAGACAGAAATGAGAGTGGCCGCCCAGTTGTTCCCAGCTCAGAGGAGATGCAGAAATGCTGGGGATGTCACCTTTGGGAGGTGGAAGATGCTGAGCCTGCTCGGCCATGCAGCCACAGGACTCCTGGAGCCCAAACCTAGAAGTCGAGCCCCCTGTCTGGGGTTCCCCTGTTGGGACAGCGACTACAGGCTCACACTTTCTCACTCTGCTCATTCTCAGACCCAGCAGCCAATGCCAGGCGGAGCGGAGTCAGCTGGGTCTGGAACATGTCCTGACACCACGCAATCATGCAACACCAGCCCCTCCAATCAGCCAAAGTGGGAAGTGGGTCCTTTTCAAGCTAGAGCTGAATGGACCCTTCTGAAAACTAAATACCTCAGCATATCCTGTTATTTTTGCTTTTACAGATTACGGAGTGTGCATTTTCAGATTCAACCCTATTTTTTCTTTAATGGAAGCTGTTTAAGAAGTAAAGAGTAAAGTCTCTGGGGTCATACTACCTCACATTCATAAATTGCTTCTCTAGGGAGCTCCACATGCACTACAGGCATCCCTAACCACATTCTTGGTGTGCAGGGAAGGAGCTCGTTTACTGACTGGGATGTGGGCAGATGCACAATTTCTCAGGGAAGAGCTGTGCTGAACGAACCGCTGAAACAGCAGCACCGGCCTCTCCCATGCGTAGGTGAGGTACGGTCTTTGCAGGGTTCTCACACGGATGCTTCATTTGAGTCTTGTCACAGCCCCCAAGGCACATCAAGCAGGCATGGGCTCCCTGCTACACGGATAAGTAAACAGCTCTGAGGAGGAAGGAGGCCTCCCAAGCCAACCCCAAGCTGCAGCCAGGGCTCCCCTGCCCTTCCTCCTCCAGGCCCAGGTGGCCACCCTGACACCTGGCTCAGTCCCCACCACGAGCAGTGGGAAACCTGCTGCTTCTCTTCTCCTTCAAGACTCTGCTACTGACCTTCTGAACCACCTCCAAACCCACCGCAAAATAATGATACAATGAACCTGCGGCTTGGGGAGTGAGTGGAGGGAAGCGAGGGGTCAAAGACTAAACACTGGGTCCAGTGCACACTGCTCGGTTGATGGACCCACCGAAACCGTGAAGAACACGTCCATGTCACCAAACACCGCCTGTTCCTCAAACACCTGTGAAGATCTAACATTTTTAATAAAAGAGGAAGGGGGTTGAAAGAAGAGGGCCCGTCCCTAGACCATGTGGGCAGCCTGGGGCCAGCAAGATATGAAAGGCCAGGCCAGAGGGAGGGCAGACCCCAGAGAGCTGAGGGGTAGAGGCCAGTGGCTGCAGCGTCTGTGAGACCAACTCACCGCCCCTGGCTGGAAACCAAAACATGGAAATGCGTGAGAAGTTGGCATCTGAGTGACAGATGACTTGCTTTTCCACCTGTCTTCCGTGGAGTCTGCACAAGGGTCTCAGAAGCAGAACCTTCCATTTCTTTCCCATGTGCTAAAGTTCCGTCTGCCTCTGTTCTCACCCACTTCTCTGTCAGGGCAAGTAGGCCCTTCGGGCCATTTAGAACTGTGTGATGTTGGGATGAGGTCCTAGTTGAAGATGTATTCACTGTTGTGATGGGGTTTGATCCCATAACTATCTCCAGCTCCCGGCTGGAGACACTTCACCATGGCAGTGAGTGACGCCTGTCACTGGGCCTGTTCATCTGTTAGTCATCTCCGTAAAGTATTCCACCTGCACCTTCCTGTGTGGGTCACAGAATTCTCCAAATAGAACTTTAGGGTAATTTCTGCTCCAAATAAGTGAACAAAAATCAAGTTTGGGATGCATTCTTGTTCTACATAAGTGAACAATTTAGATGTCTATGCAGAACCTAAATCCCAGACTTTGGGAGGCTGAGGTGGGCGGATCATGAGGTCAAGAGATTGAGACCAGCCTGGTCAACATGGTGAAATCGCATCTCTACCGAAATACAAAAATTATCCAGGTGTGGTGGCACGTGCCTGTAGTCCCAGCTACTCAAGAGGCTGAGGCGAGAGAATCGCTTGAACCCGGGAGGGGGAGGTTACAGTGAGCTGAGATCGCACCACTGCACTCCAGCCTGGAGACAGAGCAAGACTCAATCTAAAAAAATAAATAAATAAGAAATTAATTTTTTTATTCTGCTGACAGCCAAATCTCTGGGGAAAAACAAGAACAACCGAATAACGTTTTGACAAAGCTGGGCTGGGCTGGCAGCTCACTGAGGAGGGGCAGGTGGCAAAAGCGGCCTTTGGCCTGGCTCGAGTTGGGTCTTCCTGGGGGACGCCATGCTGTGATGGGGACGGGGCGCTGAGGGCATCTCAGAGAGCAGAGGGTGTCCCAGGAGCCCATGACCAGTTCTGGTCCTGGCCAGGGCTAATGAGGTCTGGGCCTGGGTTATCGGTTTTCAGGACATTCATGGAACAAGCGAATGTATCCGCAACTTCACCTTCCTGGGCGAGTGTTTCCCAGAGAGTAAAGTCACTTTCGGAGACAAGAGTTCTACTTCCAAACAAATTGAAATCTCCGTTTCACTTACTCATCCACATATCTGTGCCTCAGTTTCCCATAATGTAACATGGGAAAAATAATACTACTTTCTTCATCGAATTGTTAGTTAATACAAGAAAATGTTTTAACAGTCTTGGTGCGTGGAAATGTCTGCAAATGTGAGTCCTTCCCATGGTGAAATGATTTGCTTAGTAAGGCTTCCTCCTCCCAAGCCATGGCGTGCTCTCACTTGGGCCGTTTCTGTCCGCAGAGCCCCTCCTGCTGCTGTTCATGCACTGTCCTCCCTCCTGGGGTCCCTGTGCTGCCTCCCTTTCTCGTCTCCAGGAACCCTCTCCACACTGGACTAAGCCCTTTCCACAGCACGGCCTTCCCTGACCTCCCGACCCTGACTGGGTCAGCTCTTACACTGTAGTATTTTAGAATTGCTTTGTCAGTGACAAGGAACTACAACACTTAGAGCAATTTGCTATTTGTCTTTACCTCCCTGTCTGTCTTTCCATAAGCCACCTTTTCTTCTCAACGACCACGCCTGGTTTTTTTACCATGGCACCCCCTGGCATAGGAGAGGTTAAGTGATTATTTCTTAAATAGATAGTTAGGATGAAAACAAAATAAGAGTAATGTTTTACATTTACGAGAGTGTGTACAGAGTGGTATAGACCTTTTATCGTCACTGGCTTTGCTTCCAGGCAAACGTGACTGACTTCAGTCATTCTCACACTGCTATAAAGAAACACCAGAGCCTGGGTAACTTATGAAGAAAAGGGGTTGAACTGGCTCCTGGTTCTGCAGGCTGTAGAGGAAACAGCTCCTGGGGGGGCCTCAGGAAGCTTCCAATGGTAGTGGAAGGCATAGGGGAGCCAGGGTGTCACGCATGGCAGGAGCAGGAGGGAGAGAGGAGGGGAGGTTCTGCACACTTAAACCAGCAGCTCTCACAAGAACTCAGTCACTGTCAGAAGGAGAGCAAAGGTGCTGCTAACCCATTCATGAGAAATCACCCGTGACCCAGTCACCTCCCACCAGGCCATCCGACACTGGGGATTATAATTCAACGTGAGGTCTGGGCAGGGACACGGATTCAAACCATATCAGTGACTTTTCGGATTTAAGATCAGCTCCACACAGGACCTGGGTGGAAGGGGCCGGATCGGGAGGGGCCTGGGCCAGGCAGGAGGGACCCTTGTGCTCAGGGACATCCTGTGAGCCCACTGGTGTCAAGCCTACCTTCAGGTCTGTTCAATGCTCTTTCAACTAAGGCCTGAGGAAATTCTCACGAGAAAAACAAGGTAAAACCTGCAGAAATTCAACAAAATACATACATAGGAGAAGAAAAGAGGATTCCTAGTTCGAAATGCCGCCACTTTATCCAGGAAAACATGCTCACTCGTGATTATTGGAGTACAAATAATATTTTTATGTTTCCGATTAAATATTAGAATAATGAGAATTAGCTAAATTATGATGACATTTCTAAATATTTTACTTCTTCTTTACTCGTTTATCCCTATAAAGACACTATCTTAAAAGTGGAGCTACTATTTATTTCAATATTTTAAGTAGACTGTGAAAGGTAAAAACGGACCGTGGAGTAATTTGCTGATGTTTATGTGTTGAGGCGGCTTTAAAGCCTTCAAATACCACCTTCAACCTAAGCCTCTTATCTCCTCCATGTAACAGTTTCCAACACTTCCAAAGTAGGAGCTGTACCTGGAGATCATTGACTAAATGTGCCCAGCAGCCCCCAGGTATCTCACTGTGTCCAGTATCACTTCCGCATCGAAGCATTTAGCACGACTGGAGTTGTTTCAGGCAAGAAAACTGTGAATACGGTGGAAGATTAAAGCGAAAGCTGACAGGAAAACACAAATGTTGACATCTTACACATTTCAGCTGTTTTTTCCTGTAATATAAGATCTCGTAATGGAACGTACGAAGGGGAAATCAACTCTCAGACGATGTCACGTTGAGGAGGACGGAGGGCATGTCCTTGGGTTTCGATGCTGCCTGCACTGAGCAGAAGCACCTCAAGCTGCCAAGACCTCAAAATCCGGGCCGGCCTGGCCCCACGGGAGGAGAAGGCTGGATTCTCTGCGTGGGATGTGGAGTGGTCAGGCGGGGCTCACTGATCACGAGGTGTCTGGACCCTGACCTGCAGAACAGAGGGCTCCGGGAATGTTCCTTAGACACGTGGAGGATGCCTGTCTCACTGTGAGGCGGAGAAAATGTGTCTCCCAGGCCAGCGGGGCTGCGATTGGAGGGGATGGAACAGGCACACGCAAACGTGACCGAGCGACTTTCAGGGCCACTGTCCCAGACATGTGGAGTGCGCAGGCCCTGCCCAGAGAGCCCTGCCTCGTCTCATCCTCTCCTGTCACTGTCTGAAAGGTTTTAAAATTTTTAGGGAGGGGCCGTGGGTTTTGAATTTGCACTGGGCCCTTCAAATTCTGTAGCTGGTTTTCCTGTTTGTTTTTGTTGTTATTGTTACACTTTAAGTTCTGGGGTACATGTGCAGATCATGCAGGTTTGTTATATAGTTATACCTGTGCCATGGTGGTTTGCTACCTCCATCCCCCGTTACCTACATTAGGTATTTCTCCTAATGTTAGCCCTCCCCAATCCCCCTACCCCCTGCTATCCCTCCCCTAACCCCCTACCCCACAACAGGCTCCAGTGTGTGATGTTCCCCTCCCAGTGTCCATGTGTTCTCACTGTTCAACACTCACTTATGAGTGAGAACATGCGGTGTTTGGTTTTCTGTTCTTGTGTCAGTTTGCTGAGAATGATGGTTTCCAGATTCATCCATGTCCCTGCAAAGAACATGAACTCATCCTTTTTTATGGCTGCATAGTATTCCATGGTGTATATGTGCCACATATTCTTTTTCCAGTCTATCATTGATGGGCATTTGGGTTGGTTCCAAGTCTTCACTATTGTAATCAGTGCTGCAATGAACATATGTGTGCATGTGTCTTTATAATAGAACAATTTATAATCCTCTGAGTATATACCCAGTAATGGGATTGCTGATTTTCAGGCTGCTTTGCATGGGCTGTGAAAGTGTTGAGATGCAGTTAGATTTGCAGGAGGGGAGCTCAGGACATGTGCCCACCTCACTCCAGGCTCCCAGTCACCACACAGGGCCTGTCCTGACCCTGAAGCTCCCCCTTCCCTGCACACCACGTCAGATTCTCCTTCACAATTAACGTCTTTAGTTGAACAAGAGTTTTCTAGGACAAAAAAGTGCAGTATTTTTCTTTGAGAACTTTTAAACGTCTTATGACTTTCCCTCCATTGCCTGTTGCTGCAAAACAAACAGAAAATGAAGCATCAGTCACTGCTCTTTCTCTTGAGCTCCAGGAGGCCCTGCCTCTCCAGGCAGCCCCACTCCCGCCTGTGCCCTTGGAAGGGATGCAGGATGCCGCAGGGAAGCTCCGGCGTAACTTGGATTAAGAAACTCATTCCTCAGCCACCCAGCCACACTGACATCCAAGCAGGGCAGCGCTGGGGACACTTGACCAAACCCTTCCCATGTGACCGTTTAAGATTTTTTTTTTATATACTTTTTATTGCATTTTAGGTTTGGGGGTACATGTGAAGAACATGCAAGATTGTTACATAGGTATACACATGGCAGTGTGATTTGCTGCCTTCCTCCCCATCACCTGTATCTGTTATTTCTCCCCATGCTATCCCTCCCCAACTCCCCACCCCCTGCTGTCCCTCCCCTTTTTCCCCCCGACAGACCCCAGTGT
>PVKV010036336.1:0-15788 GCA_004027835.1 Alouatta palliata
CCTGGAAGCCATCATTCTCAGCAAACTGACACAGGAACAGAAAACCAAACACCGCATATTCTCACTCATAGACGGGTGTTGAACAATGAGAACACATGGACACAGGGAGGGGAGCATCTCACACTGGGGTCTGTAGGGGGGAAAAAGGGGAGGGACAGCAGGGGGTGGGGAGTTGGGGAGGGATAGCATGGGGAGAAATGCCAGATATAGGTGATGGGGAGGAAGGCAGCAAATCATACTGCCACGTGTGTACCTATGCAACAATCTTGCATGTTCTTCACATGTACCCCCAAACCTAAAATGCAATAAAAAGTATATATATATAAAAAAAAGAAAATAAATCATCCTTCCAAAGTAACACAGAATCTTTTCTCTCAATAGACAACCACATATACTACTCATGTGAAAACATTGACTGCTCGGAAAATGGAGCACACATTTGAAATTGATTTGAAATTGAACTTTGGGGAGGACTAGAGTCAATTAAAATGGAGAGATGTGTTTCTCCTAATACTTCTTAATTGAAACATATATAGTTAAGTGTGCCTAAACTAAGGTAATGTAATGGGAATCTCACAGGAAGAGTCAAAGTTACATCACCTTTTTTCAAAGTTATTATTCAAGGCGCATTTCAGGTAATGATGCTCTTAGAAGTATGTTACTAGGGTTTTATATTTTTAAGATGCCTGAAAATGGGTATCAACTAATTTATACTTTTGGTCAAAAAATTGCAGTATTTGAACAAAAAATCCTATTAAAATATGACTCAAAATTTAGTTACCAAATTTGTAAATTCAAAATTAAAAATATTCCCACTCATTCCAGAACAAATACTTTTAATGCAACTGAAACTGCTTGGCTAAAGAATAAAGAAGTAGATATGAGTTTAAATCAATAACACCTCTGGAGATTGTGATAGAAAGCTGAATATTGAATATAAAAAAATGTCTGGGAGAATAAAAGCATAATTTGCCTTGAAAACTAGAATTAGTCAAGAAAATGTGTTTTAAAATCACTTCAGATTTTAAGTTGAGCTAGATTTTTTAAAAGTGACTACAAAGAAACTTTTTTCACAGATAGTCTTATGAAGTTGGTCAACAAGTAGAACTGAATACTGCACAGATATGTCTTCATTCAAAATATGGCTTTATTCAAAAGACTAAAAGTAACTTCAATAATGTAATCAAAGTGTCCTCCCAAAATTTATAGTAAAAGGGTTCACGGTTTAGATTCTATTATAGCAAAAAGGATGTTGGATGGAGAAACAAGGATGTCACAACATTGTAGAAGAGACAGTGACATCATTCACGAAGAAAAAAATAGGAGGTCAAAAGTATACCAAGGAAATTGATTATAATGAGCTTAGAAATTTCAGGTAAGAAAAGAGTATTTATATTTAGTGAAAACACTATTGAAGAGCAGGAATAATAAACAATAGAGATAAGGCATTTTATTTTCTTTTTTGTGAATCTTTACAAAAATGAAATCAATACTGAGAAAAACAAAAGAAGATTCTGAATAGGAGACAATCTGAAACAAATCTTTAACTGAATATGAAAGAATTGGAACATATCTGAGTAACCAAAGAGGAAGCACCCATCAAAGTGAGCCCATCAACATCAATTGCACAAAAGAGAAGATAATTTACTATGCTTTTAATTAAAACATACATTTATTTACATTAAAACAAATAAAATTACTGTGGTTAACAATTAGTGTAAGGATTTATAATAATGTAAAAATATGTTTATTATTAATTACAGATAGCAGTATAAGTGGCTTCTTTTTTTTCTTTGAATACCTGATGCTCAGGTTTAGAGAACTCTCTCGTTCTGAGGAAGGAAAGTTAAAAAAATCTATTACTAAACCTCAAATACATTTTGTATGACTTGCCCTTATTTTCTAAAATCTAGAAAGTGTTTATAACTTTCTTCAGACATATTCACAGATATCTGAGCTTTTGACATGTTTACATAGTTAAAGTGTACAAAATTTGGTGGGGGTGATATCCTATAGCTCCAGGACATTCCATGTCTTCTGTGAAGTATATGTTTCTGTTTCCTGTCTGTATTTAACAACATAAAACACAGACCAAAGCATTTGTCACTTTCTCTTCTCTAAATGGCAAGAAATTGCTCCCTTCTTGCCATATTGGTTAGTCATTTTTATGATATTCTGGGCACTTTAGTACTATCCTGGGAAAGAACATTACGGAGACAAATACTTGAAGCGAACCACATTGGTACAGGAAAATAAAGAATAGATATAGATAATATAAAAATTCTGATTAATTAAAATATGTAAATGTCAAATGAGCTGTTTAGTCTAAATATACTTTTAATTTTATTTACATTCACAATTATAAGTTTATAAGAAACATAAAGAAAATATACAAATTCAATTGAATGTAATAGGTCATTTTTTTCCACACTGAAATTCCATCAGAACTGAGTTGTAGTTTAATATTTTAAATACAGCATATAATTTCATTTGGAACACATAAACCAAGAGCCATACTGAAAATCAAACTGAGAATGGTTAACACTGAACAAAAATAATAACAACTTTCCCTAAAGCCATAATGTTTCTATTTCCCTGTCCTAAACAAAGTTCCCAGTATTTTTTTTTCACAGATAGTAATAATACTAACGTGTTTCACTCTACACTTGAAGAATGAATGTCGAGACTATAGAGATAAAATTCCTACAGCTTATTCTCATGTTTCCAAATGTGGTTCTAATAAATTGTTTCCCCATATCATAATCACAGAGAAAAGGGATTTATAATTCCATGCCTGACACTGAAATAAAATTAAGACTAGGGAAAATCATATAATATCATCAAATTAAAGTTTCCGTACTATCAATGGGACTTGGTAAATAAATAGTTCTAATAAAAATCATAAATAGTATCTCCCAGTTAAACCAATATAACAGCAAAGAAAATAAATGGGTTCAGACAAATGCGCAGATAATTCTGAGATTACAAGTGTCAGTTTGTTAAGGGGGTAAGAATGAAGGTTGATGTCATAGCCCATAGATGATATTTTACATTTGATTATACATTCATGGGTAGAATAAACTTTACAGGGAATAAAGTATAAATTCAATTGAATTCATGTATGGTGATGAGGCCGATCTGCCCCAAAATGGAAGCCAGAATACACAAAGACTGGCTGGGAGAAAATAACTACAAAGATATAAAACAAAAAACAATATGAATTGGAAGAATAAATTTATTGAAAATATGAATAAAGAATGTTAGTTAATTCACAGAAGATCAATATGGGCTCCCAGTAAAATATGAAAATATGAACTCAAAATTTATCAAGGCCATGCAAATTGAGCCAACATTAAATTATAACTACTTGCACATTAGAAAGGAAAAGATACCTAGCGGAGGAAGTCTAACTCGAAAGAGCCTTTTGGGAGGGCATTTTATCTGTATTTATCAGAATATGAAGAGCATATATTCATAAGTACAGAAATTTCAGTAAGCAGCAACCTGTTTTTCTTATTATGGTAATTTAATATTTATTGTTATCCTACCCAGATACCATTATTTCTAAGATTTATACATGCAAGGATGAAAACTGAGTGAGCTTTGCATGTAGAAATTCAAAAAAAAAATCCACTATTTAAAGACCACCTTTCACTAGAAGTTGATATATTGTCAAATGTTATCACTGTAGTATGGTTTTGTTGTCTGTCAGTTACTTGCGCTAGTATCATCTCGATACAGTTTTATTGAAGAGTATTTTCAAATGACTAAATTCAAGATAAGCTGAGTGCCATACAGATGTTTGATGAGCTTGAATTTAAAAACAAAACCAAAATAAATAGGTTTTAAAATTTAAAATTTAAAATTTGACAAATACATGAAAATTATTAACCAAAATGTTACATGTAGTGATTAATTAGAACACTACACTTAATCAAATTAACATTTGCTCTTGCAGTAAAATGTTAAAATATATTAAATAATGTTAAAAAATTTAAAAATTTTCTGAATTTAGGTTTGCAAACAGAATTTACCAGGACTATCTTTTATGTTATGGAAAACTGGTGAAACTGAAATAGTAGGTTCATATTACTTAGCAGAAACATTTTTTAAATACAAGCTTTTGTGTTGCTTTCCTCAGATTTAGAAAAACAGTTGCATGCATTGTCAACTAAGTTAAGCTGAGGTGAGTTTATTGACTGTGTGTCAAAGATGTAAAATTAAAAAATCATTTTGAATGTCAAATGGCCTTTTATTTCTCCACCTTGAGATTCATGTCTCTATTCTTTTTCTATATTTCATGTCGGCTTGTTCTTTCAACTCCCCTGGAGTGCAGCCAGACACTGCAGCCTACAGAGAGAATATGCCTGCTATATTCCTGTTTGATCCTCTTCCCTTTGTGTGTCAGTTCCTTTGTGGGTTGCCTACTTGTCAAACCATTTTTATTCTTCAAAACTTTATACATAATTTTTAAATAAGCTGTGCAGATCTCAGTGCAATTGATGAATTTTTTACAAGTTAATCACACATAAACAGTATAAAGACTGCTGCTTACGTGTTTAACACTGTAAGAACAAGTATACGTTTACTCGACTACAACCAATTAGATGCAAAATACCCAAATTATAGGTTAAAGAAAGCTATTTGTGCTTCCTTTGAATTAGTAAAAGAAGTAGATTCAAGAAGCTGGCTCAAAAAATTGTATCTATCATTAATAAGTGTAGAAATGTAGGGTATATTTTGAGTATTTAGCTAAATCATTGAAAAATAAATTTAAAACATATTACTTAATGGATTATTATACTAAGATGTACAAATCTTAATTCTCATGATATCTGACAGTTAAGCTGTAATTATTTTTCACCTAGGAGAAAATACATGCCTTTCTCTTATTTAGGTCTTCATTGTTTTTGCTTAGCAAAAGGAAGCTACTCTGTAATCAGAGATGTTTTACAAAACCTGACATTTGTCATGTGGGGAATAAATGTTCTTTAGCTCTATGCATCATACAACCCGAGGCATAAAATAAGTATCAAGAAATGCCATAACTTTTGTGTCTTGGAGCTTAAATCACACACCTCAAAGTCTCTGTAAGTTATAATGAAAATATACTAATCAATGGGAAGAAATCTATTTTTAAAAGTGTGCTCAGCAGATTATTAAAAATGTTACTCTTGATATATCATGTAGAGTATTATAAGACCATCCTAGGATTAAAAAAAGAATTCTACAGAATGGACCAGAAAAATCCATCTTAACCAAATCTAGTAAAGGTCAGATAAAAACTAATTTAGGTATACTATACACTTTTATAAGCTACTGTTAAGATTAGCTCAAGTTAATATTTGTTAATCCTAGAGTACTAATGCAAAGAAAGGGCAGATATGTCTAGAAAATAAAAAGAAAGTAAATATTTTTATCATAAACCAGGAAACAATTTATTTTTATTCTCAGAAAAATTAACCATTGAGAGTTTAAGCTCATATTAGCAGAAACTTTAGGGTATTAAAATTATATCAAAACAACAGAAATAATGAGTAACAGTTGCAGACTGACATCTCTAAAATATGAGTGATTTGCAACCCCAAACCCATACACGTGAGGAAGGGCTGTCAAAGTTAGTAAAGATTAAACTGAAGTATGTGAAGATGCTGAAAATAAGTCCATGCAATTGTAGTTTTTAGAAATAATTCTGTCAGAATAGTTGTCTAAAGTAATGATACTTCATGAGGCACAAAACCAAAAATCAACAGTGTGTTGCTTCTAACGGTGGAAATGACATCTGAGGGCTGGTTGGAAGAGATGTTCTGAACTCCATAGAAGAAAGTAAGAGCTGGATTTTAACAAGAAAGCATGAAGAAGTATCTTTCATGGAGGTGGTCATTCAAACAGAATGCATGAAGAGGATACTAATGTATAGGCAGAAGTAAAATTGCTGGTCTCTGTTATTTTGATAAAACTAAACACCATAACTACCTCTACACAGAGTTGACATCCCTTCAACTACACAGAAACACACACACACACACATACACACACGTATGAAACTTCATGACCAATTGTTTTTTTTTTTTTTTTTTTTTTGCCCTGGAGATTGCTATGGCCATTCTTGAAAACAGCTAGGCTGTTTTGTTATCTGTACTTTCTCTTTACATGATTTCATCCAGCCATATGTTTTAAACGCTGTTTCTATTGTATTTTAGAGACAATTGATTCCCAATCTGTATCTAGATCGTAGCTCTCTCTGCAACTGGAATTTTGTATCCAGGTGTTCGATTCACACTTGGAATTCTAAAAGGAGTCTCACATTTAACCTGTTCAAAACCAGGCTATTGATTTCCCCATGCTAAAACTTGATTCTCTCCAGCAGTTTCTATACCTGGAAAGAGTAATTCCTTTTGTCCACCTAGAAAAAACATCTTGGAATCATTCTCTTCCCCTCACCTTCATTTCATCATAAAAGCCTGTGAGCTCTACCTTAATAAAGTATCCAGAATTCAACACTTTTTTCTCACAACTTACAATTAACGACCAGCTCCAGCAATCTTTATTACTCACGAAATTTTGCAATATTAATATTCAATACTTTCATTCTTGCTTCTCCTTTTCCCAAAATTAATCCTTACAAGCTACTGAAAATACAAGTTAATCATGTCACTTCTGTTATTAAAACCCTCTAGTGGCTTTTCTTCTAATTAGTGATAAAATTTAATATTCTTACATTGGATTATGCATCCCAACATATTTCATCTTGTAAACTATATGCTTTTATCCCATGATATACTCCCACTTGCTAACACTTCTCCATTTTGTTTCTTTACTATTCTCAAATTGTTATGCATGTTCTTATTTAATATTCTTCATATACTTTTTCTCTTTTCTATAATACTTTTCCCACAGATATACTGTACACAGGACTTACTAACATTTTTCAGAAAATAACATCAGCATGTCTCCAAATAACTTGCCAGGTCATTCTTCTCTAAAAACTTCTGCTAAAATATTGACAATATCCTTCACTCTTTAATTACATACCGTGTTCTATTTTCCTTTGGAGAACTAATATTACTCATATATACGATATTTCATTGTTTGTGTTTTATTCATTCTGACAGATACAAGGTCCATAAAACATTTGTTTTTATTTTCTCAGTTTCATATATTTCCAATTTTAAAAACAATGCAAGCCGGGTTCAGTGACTCAAGCCTGTAATCCCAGCACTTTGGGAGTCCGAGGTGGGTGGATCACAAGGTCAAGAGATCGAGACCATCCTGGCCAACATGGTGAAACCCCATCTCTACTAAAATACAAAAATTAGCTGGGCATGGTGGTGCATGCCTGTAGTCCCAGCTACTTGAGAGGCTGAGGCAGGAGAATTGTTTGAGCCCGGGAGGCGGAGGTTGCAGTGAGCTGAGATAACACCACTGTACTCCAGCCTGGCACCTTGCTACAGAGCGAGACTCTGTCTCAAAAAATAAAATAAAAATAAAAACAATGCATAGTTAAAATGTGTTTATTATGAGGAATCGGCTCACTTGTTTATGGCAACTGAGAGCTCCCACGTTCTGTTCTGTTGTTGTTGTTTAGTTCCCACAGATTTTTTTGTTTATTGGACATTGGTGCTGAGTCGCAGGAGCTACAGATGCACACCCTCATGCCTGATTGGGGATAATGAGAAAAAGGAAGAAAGAAGGAAAAAAGAAAGAAAAAGAAAGGAAACCAAAAAGAAAGGAGAAGAAAGAAAGAGAGAGAAAGAAAAGAAAAAAGCAAGCAAGCAATAAAGAAAAAGAAAGAAAGAAAGAAAGAAAGAAAGAAAGAAAGAAAGAAAGAAAGAAAGAGATGAGAGAAAGAAGAGAGAATGAGGAAACATAAAGACAGAAAGAGAAAGAAGGAAAGAAGAAAGAAAGAAAGAAAGAAAGAAAGAAAGAAAGAAAGAAAGACAGACAGACATCGGGGGGTGGGGAGGGTGGGGAAGGACAACATGAGGAGAAATGCCAGATATAGTATGCACCTAAAGTAGAATAAATTATATATATATATATATATATATATATATATATATATATATATATATATATATATATAAAGAAAGAAAGAGAGAGAGAGAGAAACAGAGAGAGAGGGAGGGAGGGAGGAAGGAAGGAAGGAAGGAAGGAAGGAAGGAAGGAAGGAAGGAAGGAAGGAGAGAAGGAAATTGAACAAATGTTAGAAGACATTCCAGAGCCAGAACAAGAGTTGAGTTACCATCACACATTCCACAAGATTTCCAGCTTTTAGATGTTTATATCTAGGTCAATAAACAATCCGTAAGACGTAAAGTGTTAACCTTAGCCATTGTGACTGAGGTAGTATTTTTCAGGTTTTTGTGTTATAAAGACTCTGTTCTCCCATGCTATTTCATACTATATTCTTTGAAAAGTAGTCAGTAAATGCAGTGGAAACTTAAGTAGTAGGAGCTATACTTCCACTTCTTAAGGAAAGATTTCTTCATAAATTGTTTGGAATTATTTTAAATGGCAGATTTATTGTTTCTTCCCATTTATTCCTTCATTCATTTGTAAATTTTATCCATAATAAAAAAATAAAATAAATATCCATGAGTTTTACACTTTTTGAATTGATTAAATATCCTTGAATCTATATTGATTCCCAAGATAAAATTTTATCTTGGGATACATTTTATCTTGGGAATCAATATAGACTCATGGATATTTTTTTCACACTTTTGATTCAAACCTAATTAAATTGTAATTGTGTTGTTCCTCAAATTGTTCCTGCTTTGAGACCACTGGGAGCTCTTCGAGAGCGTCTTGCTATTGGGTATTTTTTCTGTTTTCTCTTGCAATTCTGATGTAGCCCCATCAGTGTGAGATTTTCGTTCCTGTTTGTTTGCTTATTTAAGCATTTCTTTAATTTCTGATACTAAGAGAGCCCCAGGATCATTTTACGTATTTCCAGTCCTAGTGTTAGCCGTTTCTCTAAGGAGCACTGGTTTCTTTCATAACAGAATTGCATTAGAAACAAACATCTGGGCACTAGGTGTGCTCCTTGCTTCTGGGCACCTTTGCTATTAGACCTTCTCAGCTGATAAAACAAGGAGTTTATATATACATGCTGTGTGTTTTCCAACTAAATATTTCTGTATGTAACCATCTATATTTATATTAATAAAAACATGAATTTATAAAGATGTCTCTGAGTTTAATACCTCGTCATGTGGCTTCTTTAAGACTTCTGCACTTGCATATCTGCAAATTCTCACTTCAACAGTCACTCATCTCCCACCATTAGTCATCCATTTACATGATTACATATTGCTAGTATACATTTATAGGAGCATCAAAATTGCTAACCTACGAATGTGTTGAAAATAAGTTTATCGGTTAAAGTACAGTACTTACGCACCATTAAATTTGCTTGAGTCTTATAGATTCCACTAATTTCCAATGTTAGTTAGGTAAATATTCTTCCACCACTTTTCAGTGAGGTTGTTTCATATTTGTAACATAGTTATATTTTCTTGTCACATTTTACATTTCTTTTCCTGAGATACCCTGACCCTAAATGACTTTTTAAAATTTGCATACTTAAAGAATCGATTTTTATTCTATAAACTTGTATGGGTTCTGGCAAGTGTATAATATCAGATGTTTACTGTTACAGTATCATACAGGACAGTTTCATAGCCCTTAAAATTCCCCAGCACATCGCCTCTTTTATCCTCACATCCCCAGCTATCAAACATATGCTTTTATTGTCTCTACAGTTTTCTCCTTCCTAGAATGTCATGTAATTGGGAACACACATTATATAATCTTTACATACTTACCTCTTTAAGTTAGCAATATTCATTGAAGATTCATCAATACCATAATATTCCTTTGTGTGGAAATACCATAGTCTTTTCATGCATTAACATATTCAAGGACAAATTGGATGGTAGCACTTCTTGGTGATCACAAATAAAACTTTTATAAACATCCTGTGAAGCCTTTTGTGTGGACACAAGTTTTTAAATCAGTTGGTTATTACCTAAAGGTGCAATTAATATATCGCATGCAATGTCTATGTTTATCTTTGTAATAAATTAACAATTGTTTTTCACAGTGGCTGCCTTCTTTTGCATTCCCACCAGAAATTAATTAAAGTTACTGTCATTATGGATATTTCATATGACTTGGTGTATGTTTGTTGTTGCTGTTTTATTTCAGCACTCCAAATAAGTATGCAATGTTGTCTCATTACTGTTTTAATTTGTATTTCTATAATAAAAACCGATGTCCAATATCTTTTAATATACTTCTTCTTCTGTATGTTTTCTTTGGTTAGGTGTCTGTTAAGATCTTTAGGTAATTTATAAATTAGTTTGTTTTTTTTTATTGTGGAGTTTCAAATAATCTTTGTATATTTTGGATAGAAGTTCTTTATCAGATATACATATTATAATTTTTTCCTCATCTGTGGCTTTCCTCATTTTCTAAATGGAAGTTTTCTTTGGTAGAGCGAAAAAACATTAATTATAATATGTACAATTTCTCAGTGCTCACTTTCATAAACTTTGCTCTTGGTTTTGTAGTTTAAAAGTGATCACCAAACCAAAGGTTACCTAAATTTCCCTTTGTGTTTTCTTCTACAAATGTTATAATTTTGAATTTTACAGTTAGATCTATGATCCATTTTGAGGTAAGGTTTTGAAAGTTGTGAAGTCTCTGTCTAGATTTATTTATCTATCTATTTATTTCACACAGATATCTAATTGGTCCCTAATTATTTGTTGAGGACAGAGTCCTCTCTCCATTGAAGAGGACTTTGTCCCTTTTTCAAAGATCAGTTGACAAGACACATAATGTTCCAGTTTTGTTCTTCAACTTTGGTATTATAATAAGTATTCTAGGTCTTTTGCCTTTCAACTAAACTTAGCATCAGTTCATCAATTGTTTTCTTGTAGTTTTCATTCCCATTAAAGCCATTATAGATAATGGTGTTAGGATCACCTCAGGATGAATTATGAAGTGTTCCTGCTACTTTTTGTTCCATGAGAGAGATTATAGAAGAATAATATCATTAATTCACTAAATATTTGCTAGAATTCACTAGTGAAATCATCTGGGCCTAGTACTTTCTTGTTTGGAGGAAAGTTTTAAGTTATTAATTTAATTTTATTTTATTAGTAGATATGGGTCTACTGAGATTATTTCAACAAATGATTGTTTTATCTTTCAAGTAATAGATATATTTTACCTAAACTATCAAATTTGTGGCATACAGCTTTTCATAGTATATCTTTACCATACTCCTGTTTATAGAGTCAATACTGATGAATCCTCTTTCACTTGCATTATTGACAATTTCCATTTTTTAACGAATCTGTCTAGAGTTTTATAAATATTATTGAATCTGTAATTAATGAATGATCTTTTGTTTACTATTATTTTCTCTACCCTTTTTTCATTTTCAGGTTAGTTGATTTCTGCTCTAGTTTTTATAACTGATTTCATTATTTGTACTTCAATATTAAATCACTGTTGTTTCTTTAGTTTCCTTAGCTGGAAGCTTAGATTGTCTAATTTAGATATTTCTTCTTTTCTAAAACATGCTTTCCATGCCATAAAAAATTTTCTCTGTTTGCTTATTTAACTGCACACCGTAAATTTAGAGAAGTTTTATTTTCATTTTTATTTAAAAAAATTGTTTTAATTTATGTTGAAACTTTTTCTTGGACCTTTATGTTACTTCAAACTGTTTGGTTTAATCTCCAAATATTTTTGGATCTTCTAGCTATCCTGCTTCACTTAATATCTATTTTAATTCCATTGTGTTCTGATAATAAGCATTGCATAATTTGTATTTTATTATATGACCCAAAGTGTGAGCTATCTTAATGAATATTTTATGGTAACTTAAGAATAAGGTTTATTCTGCTTTTGTTGGGTGAATTATTCTATAAACGCAAATTTGGTGCGGTTGATTAAAAGTCTGTTCGGAATATTTACATTAGTATGGATTTCTGCCTGCTTTGTTGATCAATTACCAAAAGAAGAGTTAGAACGTCTCTAACTATAACAATGGGCATGCCTACTTCTTTTTTTAGTTTTATCAGTTTTTGCCTCACTTCCTCTGACCATCTGTTATCTTGTCTTTCTAAGAAAGTATTATATGATTTCTTGGAGAATTGACTTCTATATCACTTTAGATATCAAATATGCCAGTGCTTTGATCTTGGACTTTTCAGCATTTATTTTGTTAAAAAAAAAATCTATTGTTTATAAGTTGTCAAGTCTTAGGTATTTCATTAGAGAAGCCCAAATGGACCAAGAGGAAAATTGGTACTTGAATGGGGTGTTGCTATGAAAAAAATACCTAAAATTGTGAAGACCATTTAGGAACTCTTCAATAGTTTCAGGCTGAAAGAGTTTGAAGTACATGCCAGAAACAGCATGAATGAACCATAAAAAATGATGATATTGAGGGATCAGAATAAAAACTGTAGAGAAAGCCTTGAATTTCTAAGAGACTGCCTGTTTGGTAATGAGCAGAACGTTTGTAAAAATGTGGACAGTAAGGGCAAGTCTGATGAGGTCTTAGATGGAAATTAGGAATGTGTTTTTGGAAACTGAAAGAAAGTTAATCTTGTTATAAAGTGTGAAAGAATTTGTCTGAATTATGTTCATGTCCTAGTGTTTTGTAGAATGTAAAACTTGAGAATGATAGGATTAGATATTTGGAAGAGAAAATATTTAAGGTGAGCATTGAAGAAACTGCTTGCCTTCTCTTGAATGCTTATAATAAAATGCAAGAAATGAGAAACAACGTAAAGGCAATAAAAAGGGGAAAGAACTTAAAAGTTTGGAAAATTCTCAGCTGATGAAAGAAATCACAGATGATACAAATAAATGGAAAAACATCCCATGTGCATGAATTTGAAGAATTAATATTCTTAATGTGACCATACTTCCTAAATCAATCTACAGATTCAACGATGTTTCTATCAAGCTACTAACGTCATTTTTCACAAAATTAGAAAAAAAAATTCTAAAATTTATATGGAACCAAAAAAGAGCCAAAATAGTCAATGTAATCCTAAGCAAAAATAATAAAGCTAGAGGCATTATACTATCCACCTTTAAACTGTACTATACAACTATAGTCAACAAAACAGTATGGCACTGGTATAAAACAGACAAATAAATCAATTGAACATGATAGAAACCCAAAAATAAAGTCACACACCTACAACCAACTGATCCTTGATAAATTTGATAATAACAAGGAATGAAGAAAGGACACCCTAGTCAATATAATACCCATATGCAAAATAATGAAACTGGACCCTTGTCTTTCACCACATACAACAATTGAGTCAAGATGGATTAAAGACTTATATGTAAACTGGGCATGGTGACTCATTCCTGTCATCCCAGCACTGTGGGAGGCTGAAGCTGGCCAATTGCTTGTGTCTAGGAGTTCAAGACCAGCCTGGGCAACACAGTCAATCCCTGTCTCTACTCAAAATACCAAAAAATTAGGTGGGTATTGTGGCATGTGACTGTAATCCTAGGTACTTGGGAGGCTGAGGTGAGAGAATAACCTGAGCCTGGGATGTTGAGGCTGCAGTGAGCTGAGATCACACTACTGCACTCTAGCCTAAGCAACTGGAGTGAGATCCTGATTCAAAAAAAAAAAAAAAAAAGCTTAAATGTAAAACCTAAAACTACAAAAATTCTGGGGGAAAGTCTATAAAATACCATGCTGGACACAGACTTTGGCAAATAAATTATGACAAGCATTTGCAACAAAACAAGAAATAGACAAGTGTGATCTAGTTAAACTAAAGAGCTTCTGTACGGCAAAAGGAATTATCAAAGGAGTAAACAGCCTACAAAATGAAAGAAAATATTTGCAAACTGCGCATCCAACAGAGGGCTTATATCCAGAATCTATAAGGAAATTAAAAAATTCAAGCATCAGAGCTAGATTGAGTTATAGCTATGATTTTTGAATAATAACAGAGAAAATATAAAATAATTATATAATATGTTGAATTCTAATGAAAAAAATGACAACATATACAACCAGATAAGTAATGTAGGCAGTGATATAAACCTTTAAATAAATAACCAAATTAACAACCAATAAAATAATTAAAACAATGTAACAGAAATGAAGAATGTTTTTGATGGGGTCATCAGTAGACTAGACATGGCTATAGGAGGAATCAATCACTGAGCTTGAAGTCATATTATTCGACTTCTAAACTAAACTGAAGGGAAAAACACAATTAAAAATAATGTCTAAGAACTGTGGATCACAATGTGTAACTAGATTATCAGCAGGACAAGAAGAACATAAAACATAAATATTTAAATTAATAGCAACCTAAAATTATCCAAATTTAATGACAGGCATCAAACCACAGATACAGAAAGCTCAAAGAACACCAAGCTGCATAAACACCCCCAAATTTACAACTAAGCATATCATATGCAGGCTGCAGAAAACCAGAAACAAATTCTTGAATTAATCCAGAGAGAGGAGGAAACACATTACCTATGGGGAAACAAGGGTAAGAATTACAAGCGCCTTCTTCAGAGACTGTGCAAACAAGAGCATGGCAAATACAGTAAACATATCCTTCAAAAGTATAGGTAAAATAAAACTTCCCTCAAACAAACAAAAAAAAAAAAACCTCAGAAAATTTGTAACCAGCAAAACTGTCCTGCAAGAAATGTGAGACGTTCTTCAAGAAGAAGGAAAATAATACAGGACAGAAACTCAATTTTGCTTTGAGGAAGAAAGTGGGTCAGACAATAAATTAATGTAAAATAATTTTCAATTTTTACTTGACTTTCTTGTTCCATTTAAACTGCTATAACAAAATATCTTAGTCTGAGTAGCTGATGAAGAGTAGATATTTAATTCTTACAGTTTAGATGTCAGGGAGGTCCACCATCTAGGTCCAGGCAGATTCAGTGTCTGGTGAGGACCCATTCTTATAGACAGTGTCTTCTTGCTGTGTCTTCACGTGATGAAAGACACTGGCTAGCTCTCTAGGGTATCTTTAAAATGGAACTCGTACCGTTTATGAGGATGGAGACTTCATCAACTTCCAAGGTCCCCACCATCTAATATTATCACCCTGACAATTAGGATTTTAGTATACACCTTTTGGAGGACACAAACATTCAGATGAGCTGGACTGTTTTCCTAGGCTGTGACTTTTATAAATATTTCATAAACATTTTCCTCACTTTTATATAAAACAGGAAGTCTAACAGAGTTGAAGTTGACTAAGTAACTTATTCCTTAGTGGGATAAAGCTCTGATAAAGTCTTTTTTCTGAAAAGTGAGATTTTATCAGGCAGAATGAAATCATATTTAAAAAAAATTACCCTCCCCATGCCCAAAACCATGAGTAAATTTTCTTGGCATTTTTTCCACTGTGAGAGTCTGGTTGGGTTCCAGGAGGTAAAACCCACAAAGATGTGAAACTCACTAAGACTGGCTTCAGTGAGTTTCTCACTCTTATTCTAATTCACACTAGCCTTAGTAATTTGTAAAAATTACCTCTAAAAATTTTTTCCCATTCTGATACACCGTGGAATATTATGCAGCCAACAAAAACGATGAGTTTGCATCCTTTGTAGGGACATGGATGAACCTGGAAGCCATCATTCTCAGCAAACTGACACAGGAACAGAAAACCAAACACCGCATATTCTCACTCATAGACGGGTGTTGAACAATGAGAACACATGGACACAGGGAGGGGAGCATCTCACACTGGGGT
>PVKV010036337.1:0-15793 GCA_004027835.1 Alouatta palliata
CGGCCTGGATGAGTCTTTAGGGTTTTCTAGGTACATAATCATATCATCAGCAAACAGCAACAATTTGACTTCCTCTTTACCAATTTGGATGCCCTTTATTTCTTTCTCTTGTCTGATTGCTCTGTCTAGACCAATATCCCTGATGAACATAGATGCAAAAATCCACAACAAAATACTAGCTAACTAAGTCCAACAGCATATTTAAAAGATAATCTACCGTGATTAAGTAGGTTTCAAACCAGGGATGCAGGGATGGTTTAACATACACAAGTCAGCCTGGGCATGGTGGCTCACACCTGTAATCCCAGCACTTTGTGAGGCTGAGACAGGTGGATCACTTGAGGTCAGGAGTTCGAGACCAGCCTGGCCAACATGGTGAAACCCCATCTCTACTAAAAAAAAAAAAAAAAAAAAAAAAAAACCCACAAGTCAATAAATGTGATACACCACATAAAAAGATTTTAAAAACAAAAATCATATAATCATTTCAATAGCTGCAGAAAAATCATTTGAGAAAATCCAGCATCCCTTTATGTTTAAAACCCTCAGAAAAATCGACGTAGAAAGCCATCTATGACAAAAATACAGCCAACATTACACCGAATGGGGGAAAGATGAAAAGATTCCCCTGAGAACTGGAACAACACAAGGATGTCCACTTTCACCACTTCTATTTGACATAATACTGGAACTCCTAGCAAGTGGTAATTTCTTAGAGCTTAGATAGAACCTGAATCCATATCGTTGAATATTTGTATTCTGCTACATTAAAATAGATTGGTCTGTCTTGCCCATTGAATGGATCTTGTACTGATGACTGATGCAGTGGTGTGATTATAGCTCACTGGGGCCTCAACCTACCACCTCAGCCTGCCAAGTAGTTGAGACCAAAGGCAGATGACACCATACTCAGCTAATGAAAAAAATTTTTTGGACGGATGGGGTTCTCCCTGTGTTGCTTAGGCTGGTCTCCAACTCTTAGACTCAAGTGATCCTCCTGCCTTGGTCTCCTAATGTGCCAAGATTACTGGCATGAGCCACTGCCCCCGGCTGCTACTTATTTCTTTTTTTTGAGACAGAGTCTCACTGTGTCACCCAGGCTGAAATGCAGAGGCAGGACCTCAGTTCACTGCAACCTCTGCCTCCCATGTTCAAGCAATTCTTGTGCCTCAGCCTCCCAAGTGGCTGGGATTAGAGGGCCCCACAGCCAGGCCTGGCTAATTTTTTGCATTTTTAGCAGAGACGGGGTTTTACCACATTGGCTAGGCTGATCTTGAACTCCTGGCCTCAAGTGACCTGCCTGCCTTGGTCTCCCAAAGTGCTGGGATTATAGGTATAAGCCACCATGCCCAGCCAACTACTAATTTTTAATGTTGATTTGTATCCTGCAACTCTACTGAATTTGTTTATTAGTTCTAATAGTTTTTTGATGGAGTCTTTAGATCTTTCCAAATAAAAGACTATATCATCTGCAAACAAGGATAATTTGACTTCTATTTCTTTCTCTTGTCTGATTGCTCTAGCTAGGACTTTCAATACTATATTGAATAACAGTTGTGAAAGAAGGCAACCTTGTTGTGTTCCTGATCTTAGAGAAAAGGCGTGATACGACCTGTGGGTCTGCTGTCTTGAAATCTACTTTGTTTGATATAGGAGTAGTTATGCCTTCTCTTTTTGGTTTCCATTGGCATGGAATATCTTTTCCATTCCTTTATTTTCAGTCTACGTGTTTCTTTATTTTTCTCTTTTTTTTGGGATATGACCTTTATTGAGCTTATCCACCAGAGTGGAAATAATGTCTGTACAAAACCAAATGGTTGTTGGTATAACTTCTGCATCACAATTAAAATGCAAACTTTTTTTAAAAACAGTCAACTCAATCAAAACCCATTACTTCAGAATCAACAGCTTCTTTGTAACACTTAAATATGGTTAAGACTCAGATTCAGAAATTTGGTTGGTTGGAAAGCTAATTAAACTTCCAACTTGCTCAAATAGAACTACAAAAGGCAAAATTGTGTTTTTCACAGAGATACAGTCCACTGGGATCATCAACATGGGACAGCTGTTAGAGTATCAGAGTCCTGAGATAACAAGGAATCCAGGCATCCTTTGGACAGTCTTCTGTTGTCCTTTCTTCCCAATCAGAGATTTGTGGGTGTGTGGAATGACATCACCACCAGCAATTGCAGCCTTGATGAGAGAATCCAACTCTTCATCTCCACAGATAGCAAGCTGCAAGTGACGAGGGGTAACACGCTTTACCTTTAAGTCTTTTGATGCATTTCTTGCCAGTTCCAGCATCTTTGCGGTGAGGTACTCCAGGATGGCTGCGCTGTACACAGTGACAGTCGCTTCCACACGTCCATGACTGGTGGTCCTAGGTTTCAGGTGTGGATGAATACAGCCCACTGGGAACTGCAAGCCGGCTGTCTGCGAGTGGGAAACCGCCTTTGTCTTGGCCTTCCCGGAGTCCTTCCCAGCCTTACCGCCAGCCATTTCGAATTCTGCTGAAGCTCAAGCAAGCAACGCAGAGAAAGAGCTAATTAGACCCACGGCGAGATCCCGCCACCTGCTCCTCTGTCTCACCGCGATTGAAACTGCCCTAAGTGTTTCTTTATAGGCAACATGTGTTTCTTGCAGGCAACAGATCATTGAGTCCTGTTTATTTTATCTATTCAGTCACAATTTGATTGGAGAGTTTAGTCCATGAACATTTAGTTATTACTGATAAGTGAGGACATTTTATTATTTGTTTTCTAGTTGTTTTGTAGTCTTTTTTCCTTCTTTCTTTCCTTCACGGCTTCTTTTTAGTGAAGGTGATTTTCTCTAGTGATATGATTTAATTTCTTGCTTTTTGTTTTTTGGGTATCCATTGTATGTTTTTCGATGTGAGGTTACCATTAAGCTTGCAAATACTATCTTACAACCCATTATTTTAAGTTAATAACAAACTTAACACTGCTTGCCTAAATAAACAAGCAAAAAGAAAACTAATTAAAAAACACTATACCTTCATTGTGTTGATGCTCTTTACTATTTGGTATGTTTTTGGAGAGAAATGGAAATCAAAACTACATTGAGATACTATCTCACGCCGGTTAGAATGGCGATCATGAAAAAATGTGGAGACAACAGACGCTGGAGAGGATGTGGAGAAATAGGAACACTTTTACACTGTTGGTGGGAGTGTAAATTAGTTCAACCATTGTGGAAGACAGTGTGGCGATTCCTCAAGGACCTAGAAATAGAAATTCCATTTGACCCACAATCCCATTACTGGGTATATATCCAAAGGATTATAAATCATTCTACTATAAGGACACATGCACACGAATGTTCATTGCAGCACAGTTTACAACAGGAAAGACCTGGAACCAACCCAAATGCCCATCGATGATAGACTGGACAGGGAAAATGTGGCACATATACACCATGGAATGTTATGCAGCCATCAAAAATGATGAGTTCGTGTCCTTTCAGCAATCTCCTTTCCAGTGGCCTGGCTTCTTAGAGCAGTGGCACAGCCACGGCAGTCTCTGCCTCGTGTTCTTTCTGAGTGTCTCCATCTCCTGTAATTGGAGATGAAGAATTTTGAAGTTTTCTTGGTAGTGTCCTCAAGGGGGCAGGCGACTGATTTGCCAAATGGACGAGATCAGAAGTGAGCATAGTTTCCCACCTCATGCTGGTTCTTTTACCAAGCTCAGAATGTTTTGAAGAAAAGCCATTCACAAATGCAGAATTAAAGGCTACTCAGGTAGATTTAATATCCATAGGTAATGCAGTATTTTCTTTGAACACACCTGGATCCAAATGTAATGATTGTAAACCAGCTCATTAGGTTCTTGGGTGTAGGACTGGATGTTATTCCATCTAAGGTTTTAGAAAAAGCCTCAAGTACTCCCTCATGGGATTTTTTTCCCCTATGCTGCTGGCTCTATCATAGTCTTTGAAGGTGTTTTTGCCTAAACATCCCCTCCTCCCCAGTGTCACACCAACCAGCGCTGGCCATGCAGTATGGAGCCTGCCCTTCACCAAGCGGTATGTGAACCAACTGGTATGTGTTAGAAAAATCTGGCTGCGAAGCCTGAAGTGCTGTGCTGAATTAATCAGCAAATGGGTAAGGGTCCTCAATGACCCTTGGGAATTACTTGGTAATGGCTAAAAGTTCAGCCTTGCTTCGAAAAAAGAAAGAAATCAGTAAGTTTAATTTTAAGGGGTTAAGTTTTGACAGCCCAGGTTCAGGGGTATTGGAAGCTGAGGAATTGGAGGGAAAAGTAATTCAGCCAAAAGTGGCTAGAGAAGGCCAGAAGAAAGAGAACAGGAAATCTTGTCTGGAGAGGAAAGAATCTGGGGCCCTAAAGCCATGTTGTCCTTCTTTACCTGTTCGTTGGTCTCAGCTAATTTTGAGATAGAATCTAAGAGGGAGGCAACTTTCGAATCCCAAATGTACTTCGAAGCTTTGAGGTGCCAAGCAAAGTAAGCCTCCCGTTCACATGGTTTAATTATAGGACTGTGATCTTGTAGTTTTGTTTTAAGAAAGACAAGTTTGGGGAACTGAAAAATCCCAAGGATGGCCATTGAATATCCAAATTAACTTTGATGTACTCTATCCATTGGTTTAAAATGTATGCAAGAGAAGACCTTAATTTTTTTCTTTTCTTATTGGTTTTAATTTTTTAAAATATAGATATGTATAGATACATTGCCGAGGATGGTTTCAAACTCATGAGCTCAAGAATCCTTCCACCTCGGCCTCCCAAGGTGCTGGAATTACAGGCACGAGGCAACAACTACAATTTTTGAACATATACCTGACAGGAGTCCTAGAAGACGGTCTATATTGCATGCTTTGGGAATTTTGGCATCCTGTTCTGCCTCTTATTAATTTCTCAAAAGCAAAAAAGAAAAAAAATTCTATAATCCCTGTGAGGAAATTGTAGTGGTTGGAGGGAGTTGTTTTTTAACAGTGTTCCTAGCATAGGATTTTTGTTTTTACTTGGTGGGCAGCCTGTGCTCTAATTGTCCATCCTGTTACCATTTTCTCCAGATTTTTCTTGAGACTGGCACGTCGCCTAATGATATTCTTATTTATTCATGTTCCGGTTTTTCCTGACAACAGAAAATTTCTCTTTTGGGAGACGCAAGTCTCTCATAGAATGGTGACAACAGCCCAAACAGCTTTTCAAGGGTCAACTCATCCCCACCCTTTTAGAAAGTAAATTTTGTGCTCAAAAGATGTTCAGAAACAGAGGGAAAAAATCAAGCAACAAACACAGTATAAGTCTCCTCCAAAGAAAATCTTTCTTCAGGAGCATTTCTGACACCAGATTATTCAACCCGAAAAAAAAAAAAAAGATATTAGAGAAATGTCCAAAATATGCTGAGTTTATTTGGGAATGAGAATGAGGATTATAATCTGTGGTGCACTGGTGGGTTGCCTTTCTGGGACAGATGTTGTGGGTTGAATGGTGGTCCCCACAAAAATATGTTTATGTCCTAGTCCCTCAAAGCTGTGATGTCATGTTTTTGGAAAAAGGGTCTTTGCAGAAGTAATGAAGCTGAGGATATTGAAATGAGGAGATCCTCCTGGATGACTCGGGCTCTAAATCCAATGACAAATGTCTTCCTAACAGGTCAACAGAAGAGAGAATCAGAAGAGGAGAAGGCGAGGTGAAGAAGGAGGCAGAGACCGGAGCAATGGGGCTACAAGCCAAGGAACGCTGACGAATGCCCTGCAACTCCCAGAGCTGGAAGACGCAAGGAATGGGTCTGCTCCCAGAGCCTTCACAGGGGTGTGGCTCTGCATGTTGATTTTGGAGTTGGCGCCTCCAGAACCGTGAAAGAATAGTTTTCTGTTGTTTCAAGTTGCCAACCTTGTGGGAATTTGTTGTGGCAGCTACAGGAGGCTAAAATACCGGGTGCTCAACTTCAACATCAACAGTGGCACATCAAATTGATATTATATAACCTTGGTAAGGTGTTTGGAGAAAAGCACTTCACCTCATCTAAAAAATCTATAACTGTAGTCTAATCATGATCTAAACCTCAAGTAAATTCAATTTGAGGGACATTTCAGAATATATGTGGTCAGTACTTCCCCAAATTATGAAGGGCATCAAAAATTAGGAAAACCTCAGGGACTGCCACACACCAGAGGAGGCTAAGGAGGCATAGAGACTAAATGTAATGTGATATTCTCGATGGAATCCCGGAACGCAGAAAGGACATTAGGGGAACGTCAATGAACTCCAAATAAAGTCTGCAGTTTAGTAAATAATAAGGTATCAAAATGGCTTAATTAGCTGTGACAAATGGACCACAGTAATGTGAGATGTTAGCACCAGGGGAAGCTGACTGTGGAGAGGAGAGCAACTCTGTACTACTTTGGCAACTTGTATGTAAGTTTCAAACTCTTTTAAAATAAAATTATTTAAAAGTAGCACTCAGTAAAGGATTAAGGAGTGGAAGAAAAAGATGATCAATTTTACATTTTCCTGGAATGTTGCCGTCGAAAGGCTGGAGAGAGGGATTGAAAGCAGGAGCGGGAAACCTCAGAGACAGGCAGCTCCAGAGCTCTCAACTGCTCTGCAGAGCCGAAACCCCGCGCAGTCCAGGGCTTCTCAGAAGGCCTTTCCACCCGCTGACTACCCCCAGCCCCACCTCATTGACGCATCCTTTCTGGATCAACAATCTCTGCTCTACGTAGACCAATGCCGGGTCCTCTTCTGAGCGGCTCCTGAATACCCGAGAGCGGAGCGGCAGCGCCCCCGTGTGGCCGAAGGACTGAGGCCAGACACTCAGTTTCCCTTTCGTTAACCCACCCGGGACCTCCCCAGGGTCCCCTTCGGTTCCCAGCTGCAGATCAGGCCTCTGGGCACATGGGGGCGACCCAGTCCCGCGACAGACTTTTCCTCCCAGTTAGAGGCGGTGGACTCCGACCTCAAGGCAGAGGGAGGTCTGCAGGCCCTAAGATCTGGTTCCCACGTCGGGGTTGACCCCGCAGACATACTGTGCTCCCAGTACGCAATCTCTCAGTGTTTTTGGAATGAGGCCTTGGACTCCCGAGTCCCTGAAATTTGTTCTGCTGCTTCCAGGGAGGAAGGACTCTCCTCCCCGGAATCCACTAGTCGAGTCTGCTACCCTAGTGTGGAGGGACCCGGGAAGGACATGGTGTCGGAGCTGGAGACTATATTGGGTTACAAGGATGTATGTGATCAGACGGGGCTGAGCATTTGCTCCTGAAGGCGGTTCCTTCGCCAGGCCCCGGACCTGCAGGACCCGGCATCGGAACTCACACCCTGTTGGATCCTGGAGGGCGGCCCCTCCCCAGCCCCAGTCCAGAACTCTGGCGTTCCTCCTCTTCTTCTCCTTTATGACCTAAGCAGACACGACCTGCTGTCTACATCCCTTAGGCCTCGTCCCCTGCCATCTCCAATCTCTGGTTAAAGGTCCTTGATCTTGACCCAAATCTAATTTCTGGTTCCGTTGGTTGTTCGCGACGGTCGCCCACCAGGAGAGGCTCCCCAGCGCCAAACAGGCTGCGGTTGAGGGACAGTGGCGGATTTTGGCGCTTTGGCCCAGACTCCCTCTCTGAAGGGCCTCGCGACTCCGCCCTGGAGGCTGCTCCCCGGAGGCTCCGCAGGGCTCTGTCTTCCTCTGCCGCAGGAGGGGGCGCGGGGGATGTCTGCCACCGAGGCTGCACTGGCTGCCCTGGGTAAGCCTCCCCGCTGTGCACCTAAAAAAAAATCACATACTGGGAAAATACCGAGCGGTCAGCCCCAGACTCAACTTTAAGAGGTCCTGGTCTATAGATTTATCAGCACCTTTTTGTCAGGCGCTATTCTAGGCGCGTGTGTCAAATCCAAACAGGCAAAAATCGCAGCCCTCAAGGAATTTACCTTCAGTTGAAAGATACAGCCAATAAAAAGTCACTGAAATCCACTACAGGGGTGTCCAAAAGTAAAGAATGACTGAGAGAAAAGCAAGGCGCGGAAGATGAAGGAGGCAGGGGCAATTTTAAGTTATTATTATCGGTGTGAGATTTCCCGAGAGGTGCCCTGAGAGCTGAATCCTGAAGCAGATGAAGGAGTGAGCCCAGGGTTACTGGGAGGAGGGGTGTTCTAGAGGCACCCTCTGCAGACATGGGGCTCCACCGGGGAAAGCACCCAGGCTGCGGCAGGAACAGGGCTGCGTAGATTACAGAAAGAATTCCTGAGGCGGGTTGCGGAGGTCTAGGTTTGTGTATCCCCGCTTTCCACCTGTGCCTGGCACTTCCTGAAACCCTGAGCTTGTGGGGAGGGTGTGTGGAGGATGGCTGGAACAGGAGGAGGCTGAAGTGGGTCCCAGCCCCTCGTGTCTCTGTACTCTTTCTTTCCTGCACACAGAATTGGAAGTGTAAATGGTACTGATGTCTTCTGCAAATCCTAGAATCTGCAGAACTGAAGGAAATCTTGACACGGCAGGATGTAAAATTAAGGAATTTCTAAGCCCTGGAGGCTCCAAGGAATACTTTCAAGAAAGACTAAGTATGAGGAAAAAATGTTAACTATCTGAATAATCTTTTATATTGATTACATGTTAAAGTTGTATTTTGGATGAATCGGGTTAAATCAACATATTGCTAAAATTAATTTCACTGATTACTTTTTAGTTTTTAAAATATGGCTACTAGAAAATTAAAGATTACCGATGTGGCTCACATTTGTGACTCAGTTTATGATCTATTGGGTAGCACTGATTTAGAAGGCTAGCAACTTTATCTTTTATGTTTACATCTATGATTTAGATCAAGTTAGTTTTTGGATATAGTGTTCCTTCTTTTTCTTGTCATTTTTCCCAGCATCATTTGTTGAATGATCCTTTCTCCTTGAAACATTTTTCAGAGACATATATATATGTGGTTTTATTCATGTACTCTTTATTCTTTTCCACTGATTCATGGCTATCCTTATGCCAATAACACAGCTTTGATTCCTGGAGCTTTATAGTAAGTCTTGTAATCAGGTAGTGTGTATTTTCCAAGTTTCTTTTTTTTTTTTTAGACTGAGTTTCACTTTTGTTGCCCAGGATGGAGTACAATGGCATGACCTTGGCTCACCACAACCTCTGCCTCCCAGGTTCAAGCAATTCTCCTGGCTCAGCCTCCTTAATAGCTGGGATTACAGGCATGTGACACCATGCCTAGATGATTTTGTATTTTTAGAAGAGATGGAGTTTCTCCATGTTTGTCAGGCTGGTCTCAAACTCCTGACCTCATGTGATCCACGCTGGGATTACAGACATGAGCCACCGCGCCCAGCCAAGTTTCTTTTTTTAAAAATTACTGTGGCTATTCAAAGTCTTTCAGATTTCCATATAAACTGAAAAATCAGCTTGGTAATTTCTTTTATAAAACTGCCAGGATTTAGTTTTATTTTTTATTTTCTTAAAATTTTAGGATCAGGCCTGCCATGATTTTGATTGGAATTGCATTTAAGCTACAGATCAATTTTGGGAGACTTGGTAGCTCAACAATGCTGAGTATTCCAATCCTTGTACATGCGAATTCTCCCCACTTATTGAGATCTTCTGTATTTCTTTTTTTAGGGGCGGGATTGTTTTGTTTTTAAATTTTTTTATTTCAATAGGTTTTTGGGGAACAGGTGGTGTTTGGTTACATGAATAAATTCTTTAGTGGTGTTTTCTGAGATATTGGTGCACTCATCACTCGAGCAGCATACACTGTACCCAATGTGTAGTCTTTTATCCTTCACCTCCCTACTCCCCTTCCCCTGAGTGTCCAAAGTTCATTTTATCCATCTAATACCTTTCCTTCCTCATAGTTTAGCTCCCACTTATGAGTGAGGACATACTGTGTTTGGTTTTCTATTCCTGAGTTACTTTCCATCCAGGTTGCTGCAAATCCCATTATTTCATTCCTTTTTATGGTTGGGTAGTATTCCATGGTATCTCTATCTCTATCTCTATTTCATTTTCTTTATCCACTCATTGATTGATGGGCATGTGGGCTGCTTCCATAGTTTTGCAATTGCAAAATGTGCTGTTATTAACATGCATGTGGGTATCCTTTTCATACAATGACTTCTTTTCCTCTGCGTAGACACACCGGCAGTGGGATTGCTGGACCAAATAGTAGACCTACTTTTAGTTATTTAAGGAATCTCCAAAGTGTTTTCCATACTTGTTGTACTAGTTTACATTCCCACCAGCAGTGTAAAAGTGTTCCCTTCATACCACATCCACGCCGACATCTATTATTGCAGGGGTGAGCTGTTATTGCACTGTGGTTTTGATTTGCATGTCCCTGATCGTTACTGAGGTTGGTCATTATTTTCATGTTTATTGGCCATTTGTATATTTCTTTTGAGGATTTTCTGTTCATCTTCTTAGCACATTTTTTTTTTTTTGAAAATTTTTAGTTTATTAAGCTTCTGGTGAAAAATCCACAACGGCCATAGATAACGTCATTGCAGCACCTTTACTTCTTCAGCTTTTTGCCAGCACCACCATTGGCCTTTGCAGTCCCCCTGACTTCCTTCATTCTGTTCTTGCGTTCCTTTTGTTACTTTCTTGAGGTCTTTTTCTTCTCATACAGGCCATGTCTCGCAAGTCTATGTTTGGATTCATTTTCCTTTGCATAATCCAGGGAATCATAAATCACACCAAAGCCAGTTGTCTTGCCGCCACCAAAATGAGTTCTGAATCCAAATACAAAGATGGCATCCAGCGTGGTCTTGTACATTTTGGCTGGTTTTTCCCGAATTTCTGTCTTAGGCACTGTTGCCTTCCTGGGGTGAAGGACATCAATGACCATTTGTTTCCTCTGAAGTAGCTGGTTGGTCATGAACTTTCTAGCTTGGATAGTTACTGTGTCATTCATGATGGTGGCCTCCTTAGCACATTTTTTGATGGGATTTTTTGTTTTGTTTTTGCCGATTTCTTTGAATTCTTTGTAGATTCTGGATATTAGTCCTTTGTCAGATGTATAGATCGTGGTGATTTTCTTTCACTCTGTGGGTTGTCTGTTATTCTGCTGATTATTTCTTTGCTATGCAGAGGCTTTCAGTTTAATTAAGTTCCATCTATTTATCTTTGTTTTTGTTGCATTTGTTTTTGGGTTCTTAGTCATGAAGTCTTTGCCTAAGCCAATGTCTAGAAGGGTTTTTTTTAAAATGTCATCTTTTAAAATTTTTGTGGATTCATGTCTTAGTTTTAAGTCTTTGATCCATCTTGAGTTGATTTTTGCATAGGGTGAGAGATGAGGATCCATTTTTGTTTTCTTTTTCTTTTTCTTTTTTTTAAAGACAGGGTTTCACCATGTTGGCGAGGCTGGTCTCGAACTCCTGACCTCAGGTGATTTGCTGGCCTCGGCCTCCCAAAATGCTGAGATTACAGGCATGAGCCACCATGCTTGGCCCCAGTTTTATTCTGCTATATGTGGCCTGCCAATCAACCCAGCATCATTTGTTGAATAGGGTGTCCTTTCCCCAGTTTATGTTTTTGTTTGCTTTGTTGAAAATCAGTTGACCGTAAGTACTTGGCTTTATTTCTGGGTTCTCTGTTCTGTTCCATTGGTCTATACACCTATTTGTTTGTTTGTTTGTTTGTTTTGAGACATAGTCTCTCCCTATTGCCCAGGCTGGAGTGCAGTGGTGTGGTCTCAGCTCACTGCCATCACTACCTCCTGGGTTCCAGTGATTCTCCTGCCTCAGCCTCCTGAGTAGCTGGGACTACAGGTGCACACTACCACGCCTGGCTAATTTTTGCATTTTTAGTAGAGACAGGGTTTCACCATGTTGGCTAAGATGGTCTCCATCACCTGATCCCGTGATCTGCCCACCTCAGCCTCCCAAAGTCCTGGGATTACAGGTGTGAGCCACTATGCCCTGCCTATATGCCTATTTTTATACCAGTACTATGTGGTTTTGGTGACTGTGGCCTTATAGTATAGCTTGTAGTCGGGTAATGTAATGGCTCCAGATTTGTTCTTTTTGGTTAGTCTTGCTTTCGCTATGCAGTGTCTTTTTTGGTTCCATATGAATTTTAGGATTGCTTTTTCTAATTCTGTGAAGAATGATGGTGGTATTTTGATGAAAATTGCACTGAATTTGTAGATTGCTTTTGGCAGTATGGTCATTTTCACAATATTGATTCTACCCATCCATGAGCATGGGCTGTGTTTCCATTTGTCTATGTCATCTATGATTACTTTCAGCAGTGTTTTGTAGCTTTCCTTGTAGAGGTCTTTTACCTCCTTGGCTAGGTATATTCCTAGGTCTTTTAATTTTGTTGCAGCTAAAGTAAAAGTAGTTGAGTTCTTGATTTGATTCTCAGCTTGGTGGCTGTTGGTGTATATCAGAGCTACTGATTTCTGCATATTAATTTTGTATCCTGAAACTTTGCTGAATTCATTCACCAGTTCCAGGAGCTTTTTGGATGAGTCTTCAGGGTTTTCTAGGCATACAATCATGTCAGCAGGAAACAATGACAGCGTGACTTCCTCATTACCAATTTAGATGCCCTTTATTTCTTTCTGTTGTCTGATTGCTCTGGCTAGGGCTTCCAGCGCTACGTTGAATAGAAGTGGTGAAAGGAGGAATCCTTGACTTGTCCCAGTTCTCAGTGGGAATGGTTTCAACTTTTCCTTATTCGGTATAATGTTGGCCATGGGTTTGTCATAGACGCCTTTTATTTTCTTAAGGTATGTTGCTTCTATGCTGATTTTGCTGAGAGTTTCAATCATAAGGGATGCTGGATTTTGTGAAATGATTTTTCTGCATGTATTGAGATGATCATGTGATTTTTGTTTTAAATTTTGTTTATGTGGTGTATTACATTTATTGACTTGCATGTGTTAAACCATCCCTGCATCTCTGGTAGGAAACCCACTTGATGATGGTGGATTATTGTTTTGATATGCTGTTGGATTCTGTTAACTAGTATTTTTTGAGGATTTTTGCATCTATGTTGATTAGGGATATTGGCATGCAGTTTTGTTTCTTTGTTATGTCCTTTCCTGGTTTTGGTATTAGGGTGATAGTGGCTTCACAGAATGATTTAGAGAGGATTCCTTTTTCTCTACCTGTTAGAATAGTGTCAGTGGGATTGGTACTATTTATCTGAATGTCTGGTAGAATTCCGCTGTGAATCCATCTGGCCCTGGGCTTTTGTTGTTGTTGTTGTTGGTAACTTTTAATATTACCATTTCAATCTGAATGCTTGTTATTGGTCTGTTCAGGGTTTCCATTTCTTCCTAGTTTAATCTAGGAGGGTTGTATATTCCAGGAATTTATCCATGTTCTCTAGGTTTTCTAGTTTATGTGCATAGTGGTGTTCATAGTAGCCTTCAATGATCTTTTGTATTTCCGTGATATTGGTTGTAATATCTCCCGTTTTGTTTCTTTTTTTTCTTTTTGAGATGGAGTCTTGCTCTGTCACCCAGGCAGCAGTGCAGTGGCACAATATTGGTTCACCGAAACCTCTGCCTCCTGGGTTCAACAGTTTCTCCTGTCACAATCTCCCTAGTAGCTGAGTTCACAGGTGTGCACAACTACAACTGGCTGATTTTTGGTATTTTATGTAGAGACAGGGTTTTACCTTGTTGGCAATGCTGGTCTTGGACTCCGGACCTCAGGTAATTTCACCTGTTTCAGCCTTTCAAAGTGCTGGGATTACAGGCATGAGCCACCGGGCTTGGCCTTCCCGTTTTGTTTCTAACTCAGCTTATTTGGATCTTCTCTCTTCTTTCCTTGGTTAATCTTGCTAATTGTCTATCAGTTTGATTTAACTTTTCAAACAACCAGCTTTTTGTTTCATTTATCTTTTGTAATTTTTTATTCCAATTTCATTGACTCTGATTTTGGTTATTTTTTTTTTCTGCTGCTGGCTATGTGTTTTGTTTGTTCGTGTTTCTCTAGATTCTGGAGGTATGACCCTAAATTGTCTATTTGTGCTCTTTCAGACTTTTTTTTTTTCCCCAAAGATGGGGTTTCACCATCATGGCCAGGCTGGTCTCGAACTCTTGACCTCAAGGAATCCACCCACCTCGGCCTCCCAAAATGCTAGGATTACAAGCGTGAGCCACCACGCCCGGCCGTCTTTCAGACTTTTTGATGTAGCCATTTAATGCTATGAATTTTCCTCTTAGCACTGCTTTTTCTGTATCACGGAGGTTTTGATAGGTTGTGTCACTATTATCATTCAGTTCGAGGAATATTTTTTATTTTTGAGACGGAATCTTGCTCTGTCGCCCAGGCTAGAGTTCAGCGGCACAGCCTTGGCTCACTGCAATCTCCACTTCCTGGGTTTAAGCAAAGCAATTCTCTTCTCTCAGCCTCCCCAGTAGCTGGGACTATGGGTAGCCACCACCATGCCCAGTTAATTTTTGTATTTTTAGTAGAGATGGGGTTTCCCCATATTGGTAAGGCTGGTCTTAAACTCCTGACCTCAGGTGATCCACTCACCTTGGCTTCCGAAAATGCTGAGATTACAGGCGTGAGCCACCATGCCTGACAGTTCAAGGAATTTTTGTATTTCCATCTTGATTCTATCGCTGATCATGCAGGATGAGGTTATTTAATTTCCATGTATGTGCATGGTTGTGTGGGCTCATTTTGGAGTTGATTTCCAATTTTATTCCACTGTGATCTGAAAGAGTACCTGACATAATTTCCATTTTCTGAAATTCGTTGAGACTTGTTTTGTGGCCTATTCTATGGTCTATCTTGGAGAATGTTCCATGTGCTAATGAATAGAATGTATATAGTGCAGCTGTTGGGTGGAGTGTTCTATAAATATCTGTTAAGTTCATTTGTTCTAGGGTATAGTTTAAGTCCAGGTTTTCTTTGTTGATTTTCTATCTTGATAATTTGTCTAGTGCCGTCAGTAATTAACATCCCTCACTATTATTGTGTTGCCATCTATCTCATTTCTTAAGTCTAGTCATAATTGTTTTATAAATTTGGGATCTTCAGTATTAGGTGCATATATATTTAGGATTGTGATATTTTCCTGTGGACTAGTCCTTTTGTCATTATATAATGTCCCTCTTTGTCTTTTTTAACTGTTGTTGCTTTAAAGTCTATTTTGTCTAATATAATAATAGCTACTCCTGTTTGCTTTTGGAATCCATTTGCATGGACTATCTTTTCTCATCACTTTCTCTTTAGTTTATATGTGTCCTTATGTGTCAGGTGAGTCTCTTGAGGGCAGCAGATACTTTGTATTTTGCAATTCTGTATCTTTAAGTGGAGCATTGAGTCCATTTACATTCAGTGTTAGTGTTGCCATGTGAGGGGCTATTCTACTCATTGTGCTAGTTGCCTTAATACCTTTTTTTTTTTTTTTTTTTAGTAGCATGATTGTTTTATAAGCCCTGTGAGATTTATACTTTAAGTAGGTCATATTGTGGTGTATTTCAAGCTTTTATTTCAAGATTTCTAACGTCTTTTAGCAGTTCTTGTAGTGCTGGCTTGACAGTGGCAAGTCCTCTCAGCATTTGTTTGTCTGAAAAATACTTTATCTTTCCTTGATTTATAAAGCTTACTTTTACTGGATACAAAATTGTTGGTTGATAATTATTTTGTTTAAGGTATGTAAAGATTAGACCCCAATCTTTTCTTGATTGTAGCGTTTCTGCTGATAAATCTGCTGTTAATCTGATTGGTTTTCCTTTACAGGTTGCTTGATGCTTTTGTCTCACAGCTGGTAGGATTCTTCCCTTCATCTTGGCTTTAGATAACCTGATGACTATGTGCCTCGATGATGATCTTTTTGAGATGAATTTCCCAGA
>PVKV010036338.1:0-15786 GCA_004027835.1 Alouatta palliata
AGTCTACAATGTTACCCAGCATGCTGTTGGCATTGTTGTAAACAAACAAGTTAAGGGCAAGATTCTTGCCAAGAGAATTAACGTGCGTATTGAGCACATCAAGCACTCTAAGAGCCGAGATAGCTTCCTAAAACGTGTGAAGGAAAATGATCAGAAAAAGAAAGAAGCCAAAGAGAAAGGTACCTGGGTTCAACTGAAGGGCCAGCCTGCTCCACCCAGAGAAGCACACTTTGTGAGGACCAATGGGAAGGAGCCTGAGCTGCTGGAACCTATTCCCTATGAATTCATGGCATAATAGGCTTTAAAAAAAATAAAAGACCTCTGGACTGTAAAAAAAAAAAAAAAAAAAAAAAAAAGAGAAACCACAAGTAAAAGCATGTGTGCAAACCATGCTCTTGACCTGGAATTTGGTTAACTTTTTTATGAATTATGAAGAATAGAAGTACATTGGTTTTGCTTTCCTTATCTTCACATGATTAATTATTAAACTTAATTATGCACTATATGTCTTTAAACTGTGTATTAAACTTAATTTCGTGTGAGTGTGTCTAAGCTTAAAATAGAAGGAGAATAGCAAAAATAAAGAAATGCAGTGTGTCCTAAAAATATGCATCAATTTCCTTCCCTCACTGCTAGTAATACTTACATCAAGCTGCATTAGCACCAGAAATTTTTTTTTTTTTTACAGTGGGAAGCATCTGCAGTCAACATCTCTGCCTTAAATCCCTGGCACAGGGAGAGGGGTGGGTTTTGGTTTTCCTTTAGTGTGTTTTATGTGATGGTAATTTATATTTGCCAGCCAAATAGTATACTTTTGGGGCATTTACTATTAGGGAGTTATAGCAAATCAGAAATGACTTGCTTGAGTTCATTGAAACCTTTCACATCAGCACATTCTCATTGTTCTTCATTCCTGATGCCTACAGCAAAGATTTAATAAGCCCTGTTTGCAAAACAAAAAGAGAAAAAGGGGTAATGGCTCAATGGAAGACTCCATTAATGTTTCAGACCGGACTACTGAATCCAAAAATAGATTTTAGGAAGAAGGGCTGAAGTGAGTGAATTTCCTCTAAAACATAAACCTTTTCATCTTTGTTATGAGATTAAAACTGAATTATGAAAGTGGAAAAATTAATAGTTGGCAATGTGTTCTAAGTATAATAGTTTTTGTTTGGAATTCCTTAGTTGCTAGTGATGATAAATTAACAGGTTCAGAATTTTGCTGATTTTCAGGGGAAAAAAAAATAAGGATGGTTTCATGATTTACCTTTTACCACTTTTTATAAAAGTCATCATGAAATAAAGCACCAAAGGGTAGAGAAAGAGTATTTGTAGTATAATAGTTTAGGAGGCTTTTCCTTAAGGCCTTAACTATCAAGAGCTTATACATTTCTGGAAGTAAAATACCTTTCCTGCCAAAATACCTTCTCATTCATGCTTCGAGCCCTGATGACACTTACGGTAGGACAGAAGCTAGATGAAATTCTATAGTTCCATGTTTGTTGTGTAGAAACTCAGTGCAGTGGGTTTCATGCCTCTTTTGAGAGGGTTCAGGAAGTAGAAGGCATAGATCAATATTGGTGGATTGAATTCAAGAAAGAAACAGCAGGGTATGCTACAGCGCTTGACTAGGAGTTGGGAAACTTGGATTTTAATCTGGATTTATCTACTCATTACTTGCAGGTCCTTCTCAATTGCTTTACTGGTATTTTTTAAAATTCTAAGGTAGCTAAAATCCATGTGGCACAAGAATAATGTAATACAGAATGAAGGTGTTACTTTGAATATTAGGTATAAGTTTAGACTGCATGAAGTACTGGCAAATATATAAATAGTTAATGTGAAATGACAAGTCATAAAAGGTGAACAGAATTTTTGTCAATCCACAGAGTAATTAATACCACCAAATTCCAGAATAAAATAACAACATGTAATTTGAATTGTTGATGAGTTCTAGATAGCAAAGATTTCCCAGAGATGGTTATTATGATAACAAGCATTTATTGAATACTTAATATGTCCGGCCCTGTATTAAGGTCATTAGATGCATTATCTTATTTATGATATTTACAATAACTTGGATTCACAGTTACTGTTACTATTCCTATTTTATAGATAAGAACATGGAGGTATAAAGTATCTCAACCAAAATCATACAGATAAGAAATGGCTGATGAGGCACTTGTAGCTGGGTCTTTCTGACTCCAAAGCAAGGTGTTTTTAATCACTATGTTTTATTGCAAAAATTGACATCAATTGAGAATTATATTAGAGTAAAATATCAGAAACAGCTAATGCTTTCCTCTTCTCTTTTGGGAACTCTAAACGATTGGAGCAAGTAGAAGTTTCAGCAGGTCATGTACAAAAAGCGTCGTCAGAGTGTCCTACCCTGAAGAAGATACTGATCTAGCTGAGGAAGTGGGGGATTAAGCAGCTGCATAAGGAGACCAGGCAATGTGTAAACACAGAGGTAGAAGCTAGGCATATTTACCCTGAGTAAATGCAAAATCATGAAAACTAAGTTCAGGTATCTGAGAATTGTAAATGAAGGGCAAACCAGATTTATTTTCTGGGACTCAAAAACCATATTCATATATTCCTGTGCATGGAGTAGAAGGGACATCCATCCACAAGCAGTAGTACATTTTCTGTTACTAGGTAGCATCATGTCACGTGGATGTCATAGGATGTCAAGCTCATGGCCAATGCTCTTTAGGGTTCTTTTAACCTAAAAATATAGATTGAAGATATTTAGATCTGTTTGGACTAAATACTGAATGCATGGGGAGGATTTCAGGGAGAAGGCAGACCTTGAGCTGGTAACTTAGAGAATGGATGTCCTTCATCTGCAGATCGTTAACAAGTGCAACTGCTGTGACTAGCAGAGAAACGAGAAGAACCAGAGCTGTGCCTGAGTTAATTATTTGGGGCAAGTTTGCCCTTCTCTGTCCCTTCGTGGCCCCCCTTGTGAAGGTAGGGGACTGAGTGTGGTAGGTTTTAAGGCCTGCCCATCCCAGGTACTCTCAGAGTCCTGAGGTGGCTCTCCTGTAGCAAGCCTGCCTGGCCTTAGCAGTGTACCCTGTGGCCTTTGGATATGCCAAATCTCAAGTACAGGAAAATAAACCCTCTTCTTAGAACACTTATTTTGGAGACAGAGGGGCTCACCAGAGCATGAAGGCTGGCTTTTTTTGGCAACACCTGGGAGAGGTGGCACACACCTCAGAGAACCTCTCAATTCCAATGTATCAGATGTGTGTTGTTTTTTTTTAAAGCAGCGTTTTTGAATCAAAGTAAAGAAATATCACCGGAACCTCGTGGTCCTCTTAGATTTTCAGATATATCCCACTAAATTTTATTTTACCTGGAGCAGGCAGGTGGAAACCTTGAGACATTTTCCTTCTAAATAGGTGTATCATCCTTGCTTCTTGGATTTTTCATGGCTAGGTCAGAACAGAGCACTGATAGAGAAGCAGTGAAGTAAGTCTTGGAAAAGCTAGAAAAACAGTCTCTTTACTTCTGTTTCCTGACAAAACTGTGGAATGTGTGCTTCCTTATGTCTTTTATCTTCAGAACTTTAAAAATATTTATTTCTCATGTGACTTTACATAAAGGCAAAAACCACGTCAAGGCACAGTGAGGAGCTTTAGAATTCGGTATTTCATACTGAGTGTACCTGTCATGGGGCAAAAAATATAAAAATGAAGTTCATAAATAATAAATTATTAATAGGGCATTCATAAACTTTACAGATCCACATACTTTACTGAATGCGTGCATATTTTTGGAAAGTTAGCATTGAAGATTGGTGTGTCAGGATAACTACTTTGGTGCAAGTCATTCTATGTGTATGCTTGGGGAGAAGACACAGAGGCACGGTCTCTGAAATGCCATGTCAACGAGTGCTGCCCGTCTCGCACTGCTGTTGGCTCAGGTAGGCACTGCTTTGGGGGTTTTTCTTATTGCTTTTGGAAAGTGAGCTATTTTAGAATTACTATCCCCTGGGAAATGAGTCAAAATAGGGTTCCTTTATTTGTGTCATTGAAATTTAAAATGAAAATTTGTTGATTCAGAAATGGAGATGTTGGTACCTTCTGAATTTCCGTTATGAATGGAAGATGGAAATCAGGAGCCGTTTGCAGCTGTTCTTCAGGTCATTTTAACCAAAATTCCTTAAAATTATATTTGAAGATATGAATATGTTTTGACAAGAGGAAATTGTTCTAGTTTTTTTCTAGTATACCTTTTCAGAATTAGATTAGTCTGTCGCCAGTCCCAATCCAGAGAATATAAGTGGCTGATGGATCCTTTGAATCTTAACGACTTTGCTGAAACCTTCTTTTGCTGTGTCTTCTGAATAAGATGTATTCCCCCTCTTTTTTTTTCAGAGGTAGCTACATAGTTACATGCTAAAAATTGATTATGAAATTTCTTAAGAAAAGGCAGCTTTTAATAAAAGAAGGTTTTTAATATTAAAGAGGGGATTTAATGTTTTTAGTTGTCCCTATGTTTAAACCCTTGTTTTAAACATAGCTTGTTCTTTTGTTTGCCAGTTATTCAAGAGCTCGTGTTGTAGGAAACTTCCAATTCAAAACATGTTTTTAAAACATTCTTTTTTGAGGAGGATAGTCTGACATTTCCATTCACTTTTGCAGAAGAATCCCAGGGGGATTTAAACACTATAGAAGAACAAAAACTGGTCAGTAAGCCAGATCTCGAACGAAAACTTCACAATGGAGACTCTACTAATTCCAGCCCAGTGATTCCAGTGGGTCATTTTTCTGTAATAAACGGAATATCTGGAAAGTTTTTCCACATATAACAGCAGCCTTTGAAAGTATTCAACGTGGGTGCTTTAGGGAGTTAGCGGCTCTGTACCTAGACAGTTGCAGATTTAATATTTGAGGCTTCTACCATTCATGAGCACTGTCTCCATGCTATACACATATGCCATGGTTTATGGCATAAATTTTTATGTTTTTTTAATCACAATTTTTTACCCATATAATTTTTAATTACCAAAATCATAGTGGTATACTTGATGGAATCTCAGAATAGGAAAGGAAATTAAGTAAAGACTAAGGAAATCTGAATAAAGTATGAACTTGATTTAATAATGATGTATCAATATGGATTCATTAATTGTGACAAATGTTCTTGCCTAATGTAAAATGCTAACAATAGGAAAATAGGTGTGTATAGAGGAGCTCTGTATTATCTTTACAGCTTTTCTGTAAATCCAAACCTATTCTAAAATAGAGTGTATTTTTAAAAAACATGCTTTTAGCAGTATATCTCTACTTGAGAAATACTTTGTTTACAGAGAAGTAAACACTCAGAGGAATACCATATCTGTGTGTTAATATGTAGTTATAAGTATGATACATATATACATATTGTTTCATAATTTCCTTTTCTAAGTGAACATCTTCCTGTGTCATTAAATATTTTATAGCATTATAGTTGTTGCATATTTAATTATGTGAAAATAATAATGCACCTCCATTCCCTTTTGGCAGCTACATTTCAGAGTGATGATCAGAGCTAGGCCTACTCCTAACATTGCCATTATTCTTCCTAATCATGCAGCCCAGATCACTAGCTTCTTAAGAATGTATGCATATCATTGCTAAGAACAGTCCTCACGTGATTTCTTAGTCTGTCCCCCTGCCTTCAGGGAAGTCAAGTAAACTCCACTCTAGCACAGCTGTCTTCATATCGTGAGTGGCTATACATGGACATCCATAGTAATGTTTTTATATTCAGATACACTAAATTTATGAATGTCTTCTTTTCTGTTTTATGTCAGCTCGTCATTCTTAACGTTTTCTTGGTTCAAGGGTTTTCCCACTATGAAGTTTAAATGCGTTTTTCATGGTATTTTGAATGGAGTCTCAAATACTTGAGTTATTTTCTCAAGTCTATTCCCTAGACAGGGATTTGCTTTTCTGCCATTATTTGAAGAGTATTCCAACGTAAACTACATCTGCTGGCTGGAGCCCCGGCCACCCACCACGGCCTTTAGAAAGTGAAGAGATTCAGGAAGTGGTGGAGTTCCAAGAAAGTATACAGAAAGCTGCCTCTTTACCCTTTAATTAGTGGTCCACAAACAATGAGTACACCCTGAGCCTTTCGCAAAGTTCCCACTGTTCTGTTCAGATTTGTAGAAAAAATCCCAGAAGGAGATCAAACCTCTGGACAGCTCACTGGAGGTGACACCACCTGCAAGGTAAGGTATATGGGGAAGCAAGTAGGTAGTAGAGGAATGAAAAGAGTGTGAGAATAATGGTTTCAAAACAATTAGGATAGTATCTGAAAAGTTTCCTTGGTTTTTGGATTTTCAAAGCAATGAGAAAACACACTTGCAGTGGATGAATGTTGGAACCTTATGAAATGTGACTCATCTGACCTTTCAGAGACTGGAACTGCCCCACAGTGCTGCTCTGCCAAATCTTCTTCTCTGCCCTCCAAAGTCCCTGCTTCCCTTTCTTTCCTTTTAGTACTGAGGTGTACAGAATCGATTCATCATAATCATCAGTTCATGACATGTTCTCATCATTGATCCATAGCATGGCCCTCTTTTTATATTTGGTCAGTTAAAATAAATCTCTTTTATTGTATTAATGGGAACTGGGTTGTTTCCAGATTTTTGCTCGTGTCTCCCTTTACCTTTCATTTTCAATACAGAACCCAAATTCTCAGCACCAGATGGTAGGGAGCAGTGCATCATGCACCTGGCCTGCAGTTTCTGCACTAGGGATGTGGTCCTGTTACTTTCCTGTATGTTTCCTGGTTACAGTCCTCCCCATCCTTCAGAGGTTCTTTCTCTCTATGCACTTTTAGGCTAATAAGACAAGCCTCAGTAGTACCTGTGGTACAGTAAACATGTGGACATGAACTGAGCATTAATGTACCCTCAAGGAGTTGGGAATAGATTTTCCATTCTCTGGAAAATTTTCACAATCTTTGCTCCTGTACCTAGTTGCTATGTTTTGTTTTGTTTTGTTTTTTTCAACACCAGAAGCAAATTCCTAGTGGTGCCTAACTAAGGAAACTTTCCACTGGTTTCCCTGGGGAATATTGTGAACAATATAGTGAATTAGTTATTACTTTTTAAAGTGTTTTCCAAGCACTCTTTAGCACAAGACAACTTGAAACATGACAAGGAGAGAAGATAAATGTCAATTCAGTAATTAATGTCATATCTTAGTCTCACAGAGGCAGCCAGTCCCTTCTCAGACTACATGACTGTCAAGCATAGTGGTAGAAACAGATTCATGACTTAATAGGTGACGAAAAGGAGTATATGCCAAGAGGATAAAAAGGAGCAAGAAATAAATCATCTCCGGGTTGCCGCCATGTTGGTGGTGGGTTCAGAGCAGGCAGCCAGACACCCTCAACGGGCGCTTGCTGCCCTCTGTCGCCCCTCAGGAGCTGCCCTAAAGTTGTGTGGGAATCCTTATCTCTGCTTGGCTTTTTATTGTTCACAGGGGGCAACTCCTGCCAACCAAGATCCTGTTTCTCTTTTGTAAAAAGAGTGCCTGGAGCTCAGAGAAAGAAAGTCTATGTGGAAAGGCAAGAAACATTAAAAGGAGAGGAATAAAATGGATTCTGTCAACTTGTTTACACAGTTCCTCTCCTTTTTTTTTTTTATCTCTTCTTAAAATAATTGATTTGAGACCATAATAGAATTGATATCAAACAAACCCTGAGAATCAGTTATCTTGAATGCAAGCAAGAAAATAGAAGTGTACCAAATGAGATCATGGAGTCTGAATGAAAAGAAATATTGATCCACACTGAGAGCCAGCCTGGAGCAGGGAGGAGGGCAAGAAACTTTTTTATCCTTTCAATCAATAATATCTTGATACTAAGTATTTATTCCAGTATCAAAATCGATTACTGGAAAAGCTATAGGGTACAAAACTCTTTACACATAACTTTGTTCTTTTCCTTTTCTTTTGTTTAAAGAAGGAAAACTCCCATTACACGTTCCTTCTCTATGTAGTAAACATTTATATATAAGGCTGTAGAGGAGATACAAATGACCATAGCAAAGCCAATCTTACACATTATTTTCTATGTACTATTTGATTATTCATTATTTTATAGTAATGATAAATTCAGTAGATGGAAATTTCCTTCTTTTTCTTTAAAAGGAAGCTAATTTTTTTCTCTATTTTGTTGACATGGCTCATATAGTTTAAATTCGCTTGACCATTTGTTTTTTTGTTGCTTATTTTCTTAGAGTTCATATATTTTTATTATTTTATAGACTGTCAGTAGGGTTTCTAATGTTTACTAATTTAAACATGTTTAAGGCACGTGGTCGTTCAAGTCAAACACTATATAATGAGAACTTTACTGTGTTCTTTTATAGTAGTTCTTTGTAGTTCACAGTTTCATTTCAGTTAGAATAGGCAAAGGCATAATAGCTCCCTACTAATTTGCATTGCTAACATAAATCTGTTTACAAAGATATCAACTCAACTTCAAAGGAGAAAACAGTTAGTGAATTTTAGACAGAAGACCAGCTGATGAGGATGAAGCATGTATTAGGGTTGAACGTCCCAGTGTGTCTTCTAAGGAAGTTCAGTTTAAGAAAAAGCCATTATCCTCATTGTAGTGGTAGACTGAAAAAGGTAAATAAAATAATTTTTAAATAAATAAGAAAAGATCATTAGATAATTTAATTGAGGTCTTCTCTTAGTACTGGATCAGCTATCTGATAGGATTTAAGGTCGCATGTGGAAGAATTTGTGGTCAGTAAAAATGTATGGAGAATTTGATGTAGGATAAAATGAGTATCTCAAATCAGTGAGGCAAAGATAAACTGTTAATAAATGGTGTTGGGATAAACTAAATCACCATGTGGAAAAAATAAAGTTTAATGCATACATGACACTACTTTGTAAATTTCCAACAGACGAAATAAATATTAAAAGTAAAACCAGAAAAAAAATGTTTTAAAGACAGATTATGTGGAGTAGGGAAGGATTTCCTAACTATGACTGAAAATTGTGACACTATCGAAGAAAACGTTGATGAATGACTATCTTTAAAAAAAAAAAAAAAGCATAACAAAACTGCCAAAATGTCATTGCACAAATCCCCGTGTCAAAAGACAAATGACATACTAGGAGAATACTCATATTACAAAGGGCTAATCTCCTTAGAATAGACAAAGCCACTAGAAATCATTTAAAAAAAGATGGCCAACACAATAGAAAAAAGGGCAAAAAACATGAACAGATGATTCACAAGAAAATAAATACAAATGGACCTCACTAATAGTAAGACAAATTCAAATTAAAACTATGCTGAGATACAATTTCTCATCTCTCAAATTGGTAAAAGAATAGCTTGACTACACACTGTCTTGGCATATATATGAGGAAATAGATATAGATTTCTGGTGGGAGTGCAAGATGTTACATTGCATATGGAAGGCCAGTGGTATATTTATTAAAATTACAGGTACATTTGCTCTTTGAGTCTGTAATCCAACCCACTCTGGAACTTTATTCTCAAAACATACTAGCAAAATTATTTATGCAGCATTGTTTGCAATGGTAAAAGATTAGGAACACCTCACTAACCATCAGAGAGGGACTGGTTAAATAGTTCATGGTTCATCCTTAGAATGGAGTAAATGTTATGCAGCTATACAAAGAAGGAAGAAGTCTGCTGTAAATTTGGATTTTTCCACGAGTCTTGAGGAGTTCCAAGATAAAATATTAAGGAAAGGAGAGAAGGAGGGAGGAAGGAAAGAAAGAGATGTATATAATGTGCTACCTTTTGTGTAAGAAAGGGAGGAAAAGAGAATGTTCCTGTTTGTTATTTCCACATAAAGAAATTGTCTAAAAGTATACAGGAAGGCAGGGGAAGAGGAAAGGAAAGGAGTGGATGGATACAGAGCTGGGAGTAATATGTCTCAATATGTTATTTTTGGATTGTGTGAAAATGTATTACATGTTTAAAATAAAATTTAAAAAAGAACAAGTAGTCAGCAAGCACTGGCAGCATTTATAAAATGGTTCTGAGGTCTTTGAGTACAGACCATCATGTAAGAGCCATTCTATTCAATTAGCAGATGTCCAGCCAATGTCTTCTGTATGCCCCAGTGAGTGACCAGATTTCTAATATATTCACAGATGTTCTTTGTTGTTTAACCATGCTACATTAATAAAGCTCATACTTAGTATTTCCTATAAGCTTAAACAATACTGATTGCAATTAGGCCAAATATATACCTGCTGAATTGAGCTGAACTCTTTAAGATAGAGTTTTATGAGAAGGGAAGCCACGCTTAAAAAGTGAAATATTTTGATAATCCCTGGCATATAAGAAAATTTAAGAAAACCAGCCAGGCTCAACATCTTCGGCTCAAAACACTACTTAGCTGTGTAATTACAGTGCCAAAATTCATTCACTTTCCGCTTGCATCTGATTCATCATTGCTCTAATTTTTAATGTTCTTAAACATTACCTGTTGAAGCTGTTAAAATCCAGTAAGTGCCTTCACAGACCCAATTAAATGCCCAATTACCAATTTTAGGCTCTTGACTTACATTTTAAAATGAAATGAACCTCGCCCTGCAGCTGAATTGCTAATGGATAGCAGGTCTCAAGGGAAGTAAGATTCTCAGTGTTCTCTCTCAGGAACATCATTCCCACAGTTTAAGCAGAAACACAAGTACATCGTTGCTGCTTCTGTGTCAAGCCCCTTGTGCTGCCCCACACTGATGTGAGTTGTAACTGTGGGTGTCCTTGCAGGAAGAGGAAGGAGATTGAGGGCAAACACGTGTTGTCAGAGCCTGGGCAGGGGCACTGGAATAATTTCCTTTTCAAGAAAATAATAGTGCCTTTGTGTTGAGGCCAGGAAACAAGACAAGGAAGTTTGGAGTTCTGCTTTTCAATATAAATATGTATTTAACAAGATTACTTCCTAAACATTAAGTTTGAGCATAGAGTTTCCAGCATTCTTGGCCAGGATATGAGTTGTCTTAAGATTCATCCCAGGTCAAGGCAATCTAAAAGAAATCAGTTGTTCTCTGGCTGGCTTTATTTCTGTACCTGTAAGACGGGCTTTCCCAGTTAGTAGCAGTCCTCTTTTTAGTTATGGAAGCACATAGGGTAATTTCAGAGTTAAATGAGATCTTCCTTGGTTCTCTTTTCCTTGATCCTTATCAGCCCTACCCATCCTTCCAGCCACAACACAAATGACACTGCTTTCATAAAGAAGCTACCCTGCATTCACCAGAAACCCACCTCTCGCCCCACCCCTCCACTCCATTTGATGTTTTATACTTGTGGTGGCAAGAAATACACATTGCCATATTTATCATATCCTGCCTCTATTTCAGCGCTTAGGGACTTATCATTTCTCTTCTGAAATGTGAACCCCCTGATGAATATGACTGCATTTAAATCACCTTGTACCTATTTCCATCCTCAACTCATTTCCCCTCCCTCCACCCTTACCCCTCTGCATCACTTTTCCTTCAGTATGCACACAGTAAATATTTTTTGATGAATGTTATTTGTGCCTTCATATTTTTCCAGAAGACTAGTCGCACTGCTTTATGATTCAAGTGTTGGCAGTTTAAATTCCTCTTAAGCGAAATAGAAAATTTACATAAATGTCTCATATTTGGCTATGATTCCCTCCAGGGGAATTTAGGAAAGTTATGAGCATAACATCCTTTCACTCTCAACAGAATAGCTTTCTCATAGCGTGAAACTCCTTCCTGCCAAGACTCCTTCCCTTGCTATCCCCACCCCAGCAGTTCATCTGGCAATCTCTTTAAGGATCTCAGATGAGTCCTACAACAATTCCTGGACATAAAGAGTTGAAGATTCTCTGTGTGTTGGATGTTTAAAATGAATAGACATTATACATTTTTGGCTTTTATGTAAAGATCAATCATACTATTTTTATCCGTAAAATGGTGTTCTGTTTGTCATTTGATCAGTGAGACCTCCAGGCTTGAGAGAAGGGCCATCACAGTGTGCAGCATGCACTTCTGTGACTCATAGAACTGTAGTAGGTCAAAACTAGAAGGCGCTGCTAGGGTCTTTCTCTTCCGGTTTTGTCCCATGAATGATGAAATGGAGACCCAGAAAAGACACTTGTCCGAAATGCCCCTGGACAGGTGGGCAGAATGCGCACAGGAGCCCCAGCCTCCTTACTCCCAGTCCGGTGCTTTCTCCCCAATGCTTCCTCCTTGTTAGAGCTGTTGCTGTTAGTCAGTTAGCCGCAGTCAGTGCTAATAGGTACAAGCTTCATTCCCCATGTAGAGCAGCTTCCTTTGCAGAAGGGATTGCTTAGTTTCTAGGCCAAATCTTGTGCCTCTAATGCCGTTTTGGCCCATGATGGAGCAAGTGAGGAATGACAAGATTATTTGCTAGCAGAAACATGGGCCTGCACTGGAGAACCATTTTAATGAGCATGTTCCCACTGACAGGGAGTCAGAAAGGAGCATCCTCTTTTTTCTCAGGAGATAGCTGGTCAATGTGTAATTATTTGAAAGAGCCACTGTATAGCATTGGGACCCCTGCAAAAGGACTTTGTTTAAGGCCCCCAGCAGGAAACCTTTTATATATTCTCATATAAATTTTCTTTTACTTTGTTGCCTCAGCAAACAACTTTTTTCTCATATCTGAAAAACAGTCACTTAATTAGCTTTACTGTTTGAATTAAGATGGCCTTCCATCTGTAACGATGCATGGACCATCCTAGCTTTTTGCTGGGCTTCATGCTTTGGTGAACAAAGCTTGTTTACATTCTTGAGTAATGTGGATTCTGGCTGTGTTTCTCCGGAGACGGCAAGGGTGGGATAGAGCCTATAGCATAATGAGGTCTGTACCTGTGGGTGGAACTAGGGCAGGGGGTTTTTGACACTCCTCTTCTGAATATACCTGAGCAACAAGTACGAAAATGTTGGCTAGAAATGGAGGCTAGTAGTGTAACAAGTCCTCTTATAATACAAATCTGAAATTAGGGCATAAGCATTGGATATCAGAATCTGAGTGACTAACCCTCTCATCTCCCTTGTCCCTAGCTTTAATAGGGATGGCCTCCTCTGAACTCCCTTTGATTCAGACTACTGGCCAGAAAATATTCCTTGTACCCTCAAAAGGAGGAGAGAGGGAGTAAGCAATTTTCCAAAGAGAAAGCAAATGGTTTTTTCTTCCTCCATCTCTTAAAAATTGGAAGTTCCCGTTTGGAGTGCTCAGTGAACACTAACTTCAGTTTGTGTTCCTACAAATGCTTCCCTTATCTCATTTGTAGGGAAGCAGAATTGACAACGAACAGCTTTTGCACCTGCGCATCAGCAGAAGTAGGCACCTGTCTATCCAAGGTGGGCACGGTGGTCTATGTGTTGTTATACATATTGCCTTAGGAAAAGAGTATGCACAGGAGTTCAGGCAGACACAGCCCGAGTCAGTTATGCTTGGACACTGTTCTTACGTTCTTCTTCTACACCCCCATTGTTCCTGTCAGTCAGAGAAGAATGAACCAGGGCATGGACTTTCATTTGCAAAATGAATCTCCTTACAAAAGTGTCCTTAGGAAAAGGGAGAAAGTTAGTGGTTGTGGTCCAACACAAAGGAGGAAAGACAAATGTCGCATGCAGAAGGCAGTGACCTTTCCCGTACTTCCTTCTATGGGGACACCACCATGGCTTGAGTCCAGAGATGGAAGTCACTGTTTTCATTGTTCGTTTCATTAGAATCCCAAACCAATAACATCATAGCCGTTTCCACTCCATCTTTTAGTCTTTTACCTCTGGAAATGTGGCTTTTTCATCATTCATTGCGACACTTGAGAGAGTGACTCTTCTGTATGTTCTTTCCTCCTGGTCTCTGAGGGATTCAGTTTCCTCTCTTTCTCTGAGTCTTTCTTTAGAACTTGCCTTCCTCTGTAAACTCTCCTAGCTCTTGGCTTGTTGAACACTCTCTTGTCCCTGAACTACCATTTCTTGCTTGAAATTTTTTACATCTAAATGTAACCTGTTTTGCCTAGAATACCAAACAACTGATAAACAAGATTCTATTGCAGGTTTATCAGGGGATACATTTTTATTTGAGGGAGGCTTACACATTCTGAATTTAGAATTTTTTAATAAATTCATGATGAGTTTGGCTAAAGCTTCCCTTTGCACTACCTGTAGGGGAAAAATACTTCCCAAGCTGGTGAATAGAATAAATAAGATATGTACAAAAATGGCTTAACCTATGAAATTAAAAATAAAAAACAACCTGGCAGTTTAGGATCAACCATTTGCTTGCAAATAGCATGTTTCCTTTATGTTTCTGAATTCAGTTTGGTACAACAAAGTCCCAAAATGAATGTTTCAGAGAAAAATCAAAAACATTTTGGGAAAGGGAGGAAGCGTGAGCTGGATTGCTAAGGAAAGCCACGTGGCAGAGGGAGGATGTAAACTTGACCTGTGAAGGATGGACACACGTTAGATTTGCAGGAGGTGGCTGTGAAGGCATCCCATGCTAAGAAGCCACAGGCACAGCAGTGTGCAGATGGGAAGAATTATGACATGTGCAGAGTCCTGAAAGGGGTTGGCCACTTCAGCGGTGTCCAGACTCTAGTGGAGTTGGTCATGGAGGTGTGGAATTGAAAGTGAGACTAAATAGGTGGGGGTCAGCCAGGCGTGTATTCGGGCACAGTTGAGATGATCCATTACATGGCATTATTTAAAGAATCAAACCTTTATTTTTCTAGAAATAAGTTCTATAATTTAGACTTGAACTTTCAGGGCTTCTGAGTAGTTTTATGTATCAGGATAACATCTTCTACACATGACAAGACAATTGACAGCAGTGATAAGGACTCACAGCCAGGCAATTTGTACAGACTTCTAACCAAGGATCTGGGGATGATGGCCTGTGGTCAAGAGGGTAGCCTTTGCACTATGACTGGGTGGACCCTGGCATCTCCCTGTGGAACTCTAAATGACATCCTTGACCTCTTTAGCAGAGGAGACGTATGGGAGAGAGGCATTCATTCTATCCTTGTAACAACATCACACCCTAAAGTGGCCTTTGTTAGTCACGGTGTCAGTCACTTCCTCTAAGGCTGCTTAGAATAGGCATGATTTTGCCAGCGCTTAGAGTTTTGTGATGGCTTATGTGTCTGTGCTTTACAGGGTCTCAAGTGCCTTGGAACTTCAAAATGTGCATGCCTAGCATTGTATGTTACCACTGACTTCAGATATGAAGTCACAGCAGCTGAGAAAAGATTCAATAAAAAGACATTTGGAGAACTGCGGCCTGTTATCTTATTTGTAATTCCCGATTTGCCAGGGCAGGTTTGCATTGCCAGGCACAAATGCATTTGTCTTTCATCCTGTTTTTGTATTTTACTTTGCGTTTTGCTCATCAGTGTTTATCTTCCGAGACCCTTTTGGATTTCTTGTTCATCCTAGAGAATATCTAGGAGTCTGCTGATTTGCTAATAGACTAGAATTTCTGTTTGAAAAAGTAAGTCTTCATGGAATTTTGGCATAATTTAGTTTCTCTGTTTATTTGTCTAATATTGCTAGTTCCTGGAAAGCTTTCCTTCTTTACAGAAGTCCTGGTACTGCTTGATGTTAAGGTATGTGGGAGCCCAGCAAAGGCTAATTAAGAAATTACTCTGTTGGCCACGGAGGTCTTGGCCCATGGAGTCAGATGGAGGCACCAGATTGTTAGGAATGACTCAAGCAGATGCAGTGCCTTTGTGGCCTCACACGTACAAGAGAGGCAAGTTCTTTTTTTTTTTTTTTTTTT